>JASDQU010102099.1:247820-264736 GCA_032191745.1 Picea mariana | reverse complement strand
CAATTGGTTTCCACTTGGACATATAACATTCTCATCAAGGGAATCATATCAATCAATTACTTGACATCAACCAATGACATCAATCAAACCAAACCATTTACATCAATGACATATGATCCAACAATCTCCCAAGTAATCAAACCTATTGGCATCAATGACAACATGATCCAACATGGCCCTCCTAGTAAACTAGAAGGAAATACAGTACACATAAGGTACGGCATTGTCTCATCGGATATATTTCTATGGTTGAATGCAATGCTCAAGTTCTTGCATTCTAAGAAAGAGTGGGGATCTAGGATTATACTTTATCTTCTTCAGGCCTTGATCTGATTATTCTCTCTATTATTCCTAATCTTTATTCATTTGTCAAGCTTATACATGCATTCTAATAGATCTAACAAAAGTATCCATTCATCCATTCATAATATAACTACTGATAGGAGGTACATATGAAATCACATCACACATAACCCAGGTTTTACCATGGTTCACCCCCTCCTGGGATATGTCGATAAGGATCTGGCTTATTAGGCTCTTTTATTTAAATTTCTACAATATATGGCATTGCACACACTACAATTCTGATCATACAATCATGAAAAAGGTTCCACAGCCATGAAATAGATCTAAGTCCTAAAGTGGGAGGTCTAAGTCTAAGGGAAGATCTAAGTCTCCCAAAAAGTTTGTAAAGGTATGCTAGAGATGTGGAAAAGAAGGGAACTACAATAAGCAGTGTAGATCCAAAGTTGAGAAAAAGAAGGGATCTGAAGCATCTCCTTCTAAAAAAGAAAATAACTCCAAGGAAGAAGGAGGGGATGTGTACTTGGATTATTTAAGCACACATGCAGATCATGAGGCATGGTTGGTTGACTCAGGTGTATCCTTTCATATGAATCCTCACAGCGAATGGTTCTGTGAATATGAAAGGTATGATGGAGGTAATGTTTCCCTAGGTGATGACTCAACAACCAGATTCATAGGTCGAGGAAAATTCAAGTTGAGGCTCATATATGGAAGGATTAGAACACTACCTGGTGTTCTGCACATCCCATGATTAGCCAAAAATTTGATTTATGTAATCAAAATGGACGATGCAGGGGTAAAAACAATATTTGAAAAGGAAACCTGTAGGATGATTCAAGGAGCAATTGTGATGATGAAAGGAGTTCAATTTGGAACTCTGTATAAGCTAAAAGGAAGCACTATTAGTGATGGGTGTAATCGTTCCATTGTTCCTGATATTGGAGTTGAAGAAGAAAGAACTCCTATAGTATATGTATAAAAGGTTATGATGTGGCATCAAAGACTGTGGCATATTAAAGAGAAGGGCCTTCAACTACTACAGGGTAAAAGTATGGTTGAAGGTATGTCTAACTGTTCTCTGGATTTTGATTTATGTGAACATTTTGTATATGGGAATCAGAATCGGGTAAGATCCCCCTCTGGTGCAATGAGGGAAGAAGGAATTTTACAGCTAGTTCCTAATGATGTGTTTGTACCTATGTCGGTTCCATCATTGGGAAAATCTATCTACTATGTATCATTTATAGATGAATTCTAGAGAATACTTGGATATATTTCCTCATGAAGAAATATGAAATCTTTGACAAGTTTAAAGAGTTTAAGGATCTTGTTGAGAATCAAACAAAGAAAATAATTAAGGTGTTGAGGATAGATAATGGTAGAGAGTTATGCGGGAATGAATTTGAAGAATTATGTAAGAAGTGTGGTATATAAAAGCAGAAGACTACTCCATATACACCTCAGCAGAATGGATTTCCATAAAGGATGAACAAGACATTGATGGAAAAAGCAAGGTGCATGCTCAATGGTGTCAGGTTAGGTCAAGAATTATGGGTAGAGGCAGTGGGTATTTGTTGGCACAGGGGTAGGCCCAGGGTTCAATGCTACAACAACACACCAACAAAACCCTAACTACTAGCCCTTTCGGAAACACCTGTGAAGCAGATGGATTCTCACCCAAGGAAGAGGCAGGGGTGGTTGTAGGACTCAGGTGTCTACAACCTTAGCTGGGACACAGATCTGTGATTCTAACACTTAACAGAGCACTTAGAGGTTATATTTATCAATATTCAGTTCTTAGTTATAGTGAAGTTAAACCCTAATCACAATTCAACACAGTGGTCAACCAGATCTGGCATCTAGCAACACTTAGCATGATGGAACAGATCAGATCTAGCAGATTCAAGCACTAAGCACATTCATACAAGTCAGATCTAACATTCATATACATCATTAGCATAAAGCATAAACAAATGTGTCTATCTATATCAAAGCACTTAGAAAGTAAAGACATAAACACATCAACACATTGCACAAAGCAGAGCAACACAGCATATACATGGTTCACCCCCACCCTGGGGCTACGTCCACCAAATCTTCTTCTTTATTATCTTCTTCAATAGGTTACAAGCACAAAGCCTCAAAACCCTACTCTGCATAGGACAATAGATATGTGAAGCTCGCTAGATCCTCCTTTCTCGAGTAGATCTAAGAACACATCCTTCCACAACCTTTTACAATGACTTGCACTTATCTCTACAAGTCTCACATAGTATGCACAAAGCACTTACAATCCTTCAATCACATAGATCTAGCACTTAGCCATTCATAATTGCTCCTATGCTCACTACATCACCTAGACATCTATATTTTTACTTTACAAAATAGGCCTAAACATGGGTAAACCCATGGGCCAACATCCCATACCTGTTACATAATCCCAAATCCCAAAAAGGACCCAAAAAGGGGCCGAGATCCTGCGATATTTGGTTCGTCTTGTGCTCCTCCTTTGATAGGATGTCGAAGTCCCAAAATATGTTAAACTTGACCAAGGATCTCGCAAAACTTGGTCAAGGGCCAACAGGCCCCCAACACTCACCTATGACTTGTCCTGAGTCACTCTGATCTGGGTAGTTCTGCTTCGAAAGCGTTGAGCATAGCTCGAGCTGCTTCGACATTTTTTTGTGCCTTGGCCTCCTATTCAACGAACTCTTGGATGACTACGTCATTGATAGGTCCCTCTAGGCGTTGTTCAGCTATAGTGACAACTTGCTCTAATTCTTCTCCTCGGCCTTCGACCTCTGTGAACAATTGGTAAGCCTTATCTTGTACATGTTGGAGGCTTTGAGTTACTTCCATAAATCTACTCTGGATAGTGTGGATCTGGTGTTGGGTGGTGCGTTGCTCTTGGAATCACTTTATTCTTTCAACATCTGACATGGGCTTCAGCTGTGCTTGTATTGTTTCATCTTGATACTTTGCCTCTTGGAGTTGCGACTCTAGTGCCTTCAGTTCTGGATTCTCAATGAGTTGTTCATATCTCTGGGCACTGCGATCAGTGAGTTTATTACATTCCATAGCAAGGGATTTTATTCTCTCAACTACGCTTTGAGCAGTTTCTTCTCTATGATCCCTTACATCCTATGGGGTCTTGGGCACTGCGTGGAGCTCTAAGTCTACTATGCGTTGTTGTAGATGTTGGATAACCTCTGTGAGCTGCTCTACTTGCTGTGTGACTCGATCCTATGCCTTTATTTCTACGACTATCACAGAGTGAAGTGCTCTACTGACCACTTCTTTCACTTCGAGTTGCTCCACGAGCAACTGTTCTTTTCCTTGCTGTAGTTGTGCTTTTTCTTCATCAAACTTTTCTTGGAGAGCAATATTTTTATGTTCTTCATCTCGAAGCTAGTCTACAAGTACTCCTTGCACTTGCGTCAAAGCCTAGGTGGCTTGTTCTTTTTCCTCTTGTGCTCGTCAAAGCAGAGCTTCAACTGTCTCAGCTAGTCGGTGGAGTTGGGATGGATCATCTCCCAACTCTGGTTCTCCCGATGGCAGAGGCATAGTGGAGTCTGGACGGCTGCACTGAATATCCTGTTGTACCCCTCAGAGTTCGACTTCAATCCTATCAAACATTTCCTCCTACTTCGCTCCTTGTTTCTCTCCTATCTACAATGAAGTATTGTTCAGGCTGCTATGATGAAGTCAAAGTCATCGAAGGTGAGGACACTCTGCATCTTGGTCATGGTAGCTTTCGATTTCTTCCAGGAAGAAGGTTTTGGGGGGAAAACCTTTCTCTTCTTCAAGGGGTCAACCTTGTCTCTGGGTGGTGTTACTTTGCTTGGTATCTATTCATCATCTACTTCATAATCACCCCCTCGGTAAGGTGACATGGACACGGTCTTCATTGAGGTGTTGCTTAAGTTTTGGACCTCCTTAGACTTCTTCTGTCTATTGGTTCCAGGTGTATTCTTTTCTTGATGAGTGTCTTCTGGGCTGTCAATATCAGATATCTTTGTGGGGTTTACAGGGATAAGGAGGTCAACAAACCATTCCTTGGTGATCTCCACAAGGTATTCTTCTATTATCTTATAATATGACTGGAGTTGCTCTTGGTGTTCATCTTCTCGCATTGCAATGTCGATGAAGTGTCGATTTGTGCTGAACTTCATTAGTGGTCGAAACCTCTATAGGGTGTTCAGAGTCATGCGAGGCTCAGCTTCAATGGCTCACTTTAGCTGGAGGTAGTATGTATGAAACATAGCATTTGATTGCCACTGTTTGTTTATATCATTTAAATACCACAGGGTAGCGAACTTCACAGCAAGCAGTTCAAATGGCTTGATGTCTGGGAAGGTCGCTCCTTCCAGCATCTCCCAGGAAATAAATTCAATGAGTACCAGGAGCCAACTGAAATGAAATGCATAACCCTGATCCTGTGCTTCTCGACAATCTAGTTCCAACTTGTTAACTAGGTACTTTGCCGAGTTCATCTGTAGGCCTTCCGTGCCTTCTCTGCGAGATTAACGACAAAGATGGTGACCTACATAGGCTTTTTCTTCCTTACTAAATTTCTAGCTATCAGTTGACATGCTAGGCACACTACACCACTCTGGATGGAAGCTACCTTTTACCCTCTTGTTCCCTTCTCAACGTCGTCATATGTATCCTTGATTTTTTGTGCTAGTGCCTAATCTGTAGCTTTTCTTGGATAAAATTCCTGCAGTTCAGGTCCCTACATACTTATTCCTATGATCCTGTGGATCAGCATGGGGCAAACTGTAATGCGGTGGTCTAGCCATAAGTAGCCTCCATGGTAACACGATAATAGCAGCTTGACATAGGAATTGACTTCCTGGTGTCTTCCGAAGTGTGGGATCTTCATAACATTCAACAGGGTGGATTTCATGAGGTTCATCATCCATGACTGAGGGATGATCTTCAAGTTCTTTCCTTTTTTTCTAGTTAGGTAATTGTATGGGGTGAGCATACCATATATCTTGCGATCTCCAAGGTTGAATTTGTTGAACTTCAACACCATGATTTTATCCTTCTCTGCTCGAACTACGCGTATCCCCTTCGGGAGGTATGCAGTGACCATAGGGTACTCAAAATCTCTTGGCACACTATCACGATTCACCGTCCTAGCCAAAGGCGAGATGTAATCGAGCAATATGGATGGAATCAACTTTGCATTTGCTAGGTCATATTTATACTTGGTTCTCTTCTCTACTGTTGGTCGTGATGGCCCTGATCCGCGAGAAGTCGACGGAGAGGCTTGCAGTCCTATCATCGATGATGCTTGTACACCTATATACATCGACATGACTCTTTCAGTCATGAGGTCAATCAAAACTTATTCGACAACTTTCCCTGTAGCGCTTAACTCGTCTGACATACATGCTCGGGATTGGAAATCTTCGGGTTCGAGGAGTAACTTAGACACTGCAATAGGATAGAAGGTAATAGCGCAATGATCACTTTGTAAAATCAACAAGTGTGTGGGCTTAGATTCACGGTTAGAAAAAGTGTTCTCGGTGCATGGCGCGACGGGATAAATAGATAACTTGGAAACAAATTGCTTGCAATGGTCGAGAAGCCTTCATTAACTCTGTTATTTCTATTATGGCATGGTCCAAGGGTCTAGTGGTGAACCATAAATGCATTTCTACCCATTCGTAGGGTTGACCAAATGGTTATATTGATCGCAATGACTATATTGTTTCACCATGGAAGTTCCATGTGACGTTGCTCTATTATCCCGACAAAGATCCAATTTTGCAAAATTTCCTTCTACAAAGTTCCTTATGGAACTTTCTGTAACTTGTCAATCTTAGCTCTCTTCTTACTTAGTTTTCTATCTTTCTTTGCAGTGAGCTTCGTCTCAGTATGCCTTTTTCCATTCTGATTCTTATCTTCTTTTGGCATAGTTACTTCACGTTGTTGAGATTCTTTCAGGGGTAATACTTCATCTATATCTGGAATAGGTACTTCAGTCTTCTGTGGGTCTTCTATTGTTCTTCCTACTTCGACATCCAAGTCTTTGGTTTTAAATAGCTTCGATCTATTTTCCTGTTCTTCAATCAAGTGTGTGATCCTTCTAGTCATGAAATCTTTTAATTCTTTCTTCTTCTGCTCTAAAACCTTCTTCTTTCCTTCTAGCCTGATCTCTTTCAATCTAAGGTTTTCCTAGTAACATGGTAAATGGGTCTTTGTTCTCAATAAATTTAATACTCTCAAAATCTTCCTATGTCAAAGTTCCATTGGCATTCATAGATATCTGGGTGAGCTTTCCACATACATTTATCATCTTTCCTCTGAATAGACCTATTCCTCGCAATGAAGGATTCATAGCAGGCTTCCCTAAAAGTTCCCAAGTTCTTTCTGTCATGATATTCACCTGTGTTTCCTCATCCAGAACACAGTCAATGTCAAAGTCTCCTATTCTTTATTCAAGTCATTCTTTTTCTTTGAATATCTCTAATAAACTGGCATGTCGGTGATCATTCAAGGTTTCTTTCATCTGTAGCAATACTTTTTCTGATTCTTTCTGGGGTTCTACCATAATATCAGTGGATTGATATTTCTTGTGGTCTTCTTGTCTCATATTCATCCTTCCAACCTTATCAATCATTCTAGGGAAATCCAAAACTTCATGGTCCATATCTTTGCAACAAAGACAACTAGGTCTTCTTCTAGGGCATTCCTTAGCAAGATGTCTCGGTCTTCTATAACTATAGCAAAGGGTTAGTCCTCTCCTTCTTTTAAATGATTCCCGGCTATTTCTATACTTCGTGCTAGAGTCATAGTAGCTAACCTGCAAACATTTCTTTCTAGGATACTGCATCCACTGGTTAGTCCAAACATTCTTTCTATGCATAGGTATAACATATATTTAACTATTCTTATCAGATCTACACATATCAGACCTAATTTAATGTGTTAGTTCCTTAGTTTTTGATCTAGGACAAAATCTATAAAACATACCTGATCCATACTTTAAAAAAAAAAAAAACCACTTATCTTGCTTCTATAGAGCACAAAGCTTTCATATCTAGAAATTTTCACTATTCTTACTTTTATCAGAGCACAGAGATTGTATATCTTACCTTTTTTAATCAAGCATTCTCACTTTTACCTTTCTCAGAGCATAAATCTTTCAGATCTTACCTCTTTTATTTAGATCAGACTTCTTTTCTTTAGCATAGATCTTCCACAGTTTTAGGTTGGATATTTGCACAAAGCTTCTTCTTCGTCAGCTCCCAACAATCACAGTTTCAGGTCAGATCTTTGCACAAAGATTATTCTTCCTCAGTTCCTAGCAATCAAAGTTTCACATCCTAGCAACAGAACCATTTGTTGGCACAGGGGCAGACCCAGGGTTCAATGCTACAACAACGCACCAAAAAAACCCTAACTATCGGCCCTTTCGACAACACCTGCGAAGCAGATGAAGTCTCACCCGAGGAAGAGGTAGGGGTTGTTGTAGGAATCAAGTGTCTTCAACCTTAGCTGGGACACAGATCTGTGATTCTAACACTTATCACAACACTTAGCAGTTATATTTATCAATATTTAGTTATTAGTTACAACGCAGTTAAACCCTATTCACAGTACAATGCAGTGGTCAACTAGATCTGGCATCTAGCAACACTTAGCACGATGGAACAGATTAGATCTAGCAGATTAAAGCACTATGCACATTCATATAAGTCATATCCAACATCCATATACATCATTAGCATAAAGCATAAACAAATCTATATATCTATATCAAAGCACTTAGCAAGTAAGGACATAAACACATAAACACATAGCATATACGTGGTTCACCCCCACCCTGGGGCTACGTCCACCAACTCTTCTTATTTATTATCTTCTTCAATAGGTTACATGCACAGAGCCTCAAAATGCTACTCTGCATAGGACAAGAGATCTGCACAACTCGCTAGATCCTCCTTCCCTAAGTAGATCTAAGCACGCAACCTTCCATAGCCTCTTACAATGACTTCCACTTAGCTCTGCAAGTCTCACACAGTATGCACAAAGAACTTACAATCCTTGAATCACATAGATCTAGCACCTAGTCATTCGTAACTGCTCCTATGCTCACTACATCGCCTAGACATCTATTTATACATTACAAAATAGGCCTAAACATGGGTAAACCCATGGGTTGGCATCCCATACCTGTTATATAATCCCAAATCCCAAAAAGGACCCAAAAAGGGGCCATGATCCCACGATCTCTACTTCTTCTTACGCTCCTCCTTCGACAGGCTGTCAAAGTCCCAAAATATGTCAAACTTGACCAAGGATCTCACAAAAATTGGTCAAGGGCCAACAATATTGTATGTTACTTGATCAACAGATCACCCTCATCAACTCTAGATGATAAGACTCCATAAGAGGTATGGATTGGTAAGAAACATTCTCTCACACATCTAAAGTTATTTGGATATGAGGCCTATGTTCATGTTCCAAAGGAAAACATGATGTTGGCACAAGGGCAGAACTAGGGGTCAACGCTTCAACAATGCATCAACAAAACCCTAACTACTGGCCCTTTCGGCAACACCTACGATGTAGATGAAGTCTCACCTAAGGTAGAGGCAGGGGGGGGGTTGTAGGACTCAAGTGTATACAACCTGGTTGGGACACAGATCTGTGATTACAACACCTTAACAGAGCACTTAGAAATTAACATTCCTTAGTCTTTGACCCTTATTCACATCACAGGTAAAAACGCTAATTACATAACAGTGCAGTATTCAACAATATCTAAGCACATCTAACCATTTAGCACATAGCATCAAATAGATCTATCATCCATTCATGTTATTAAGCACTAAGATACTACATCAGATGAATATAACATACATAAAGATTCAACACTAAGCATAAATCACATCAATAACACAAAGTAATCACAACACAAGATATACGTGGTTCACCCCGAGCGTGGGGCTACGTTGACCAACTCTTCGTTTTCTTTATTATCTTCTTTCAATCTTATTACATGCACATAGCCACACAACCAACTCTGCATAGGACAAGAGATCTGCATGCACCTCTCCAAATCCTCCTTCCCCAAGTTAGGTCACAACACAAAGCCTTACACAGTCTGCGCAAAAATCCTCTTACAATCACTTGCACTTAGCTTTGCAATTCTTAACACACAATATGCACAAATCATTGAAAAATATTTGCACTTAGCACATTGGCCTCTTCTTACATCGCCTAGCTACTTATTTATACTTTACAAAATAGGCCTAAGCATGGGTAAACCCATGGGCTGACATCCCATACCCATTACATAAACCCTAAACCCAAAAATCCCACAAAAAGGGGGTGAGATCCCGTGATCTCTGCTTCGCCTGAGCGCTCCATCTTCGAACCGCCTGTCGAAGTCCCAAAAATGGTCAAACACGACCAAGGTTATCCAAAACTTGATCGAGGGAAAACATGCCCCCAACACTCACCTGTGACTCATCCCGAGTCACTCTGATCTAGGACAATCTTCTTTGAAGGCCTCGAGCTTAGCTCGAGATGCCTCGACTTGTTGTTTCGCAAGAGCCTCCTGCTCGATGAATTCTTGAATGATTATCTCAGTGACAGGTCCTTCCAAGCATTGTTCTACTATGGTGACCACTTGTTCTATCTATGTACCTTGTCCCTTGATCTCCTCAAAAAGTCTGCAGGCTTCGTCCTATACCGACTGGAGTCTATGGGTCACTTCCATGAATTTACTCTCGATGGAATGGACCTGTTGTTGAACTGCATGCTGTTCTTGTGACCTTTTCATCTTCTCGACCACTGAAAATAGCTTCAATTGTGTTTGTACTGTCATTGCTTGTTTCTTGGCTTCCTGGAGCTGTGACTCCAATGTCCTTAGTTTTGGGTCCTCTACAAGGTGATTATAGGTCTGTGCACTTCAATTGATGAGTTCATTTCATTCTAAGGTCAATTCCTTGATTCTTCTTACTACGCTCCAGGAAGTTTCTTCCCTTTGATCTCACACTTCCCGTGGAGTGCTTGGCACTACATGTAATTTCAGTTCTACTAATCTTACTTGCAGTTGTTGAATGGCTTCAATGAGCTTCCCCACTTGGCTCTCAGTTGTTTCCTCTTCCATCTGTGCTAGGCCCGACATAGAGTGAAGTTCTCTAGTGACTACTTCTTCAACTCTAATATTCTTGGCTAGAAACTGTTCTTTTTCCTTCTAGATCTATGCTCTATCCTCTGCAAACTTCACCTAGAGGTCATCTTTCTCTTTCTTCTCAACCCAACGCTGCTCTAGGGATTCCTCCTTTTCTTGCTTCAATGCCTTTGTGGCCTACTCTTTTTCTTCCTGGAACTGATGAAGGTGAGCCTCTGTCGCATATGCTATTCTACGTAGTTGGGTAGGATCATCTCCTACTTCTATGTCCCCTAATGATAATGACGTAGTGGACACTGCCCGACTCGAATAGAGATCCTGTTGTACCCCTTTGATCTCTGCCTCAATCCATTCATACATTGTCTTCTGTCTAGTTTCGTTTCACTGCAAAATGTCCTCTGAGGTATCTGATATAGCTATGATGATGAGGTCAATATCATAAACCGTAAGTACAGTCTATAATTGGGGCTTATTAGCGCATGAATTATTCCACACTAAGGGATTATTTGGGGAAACATTTTTTTATTCGATGTCTCAGCCTCTGTAAGGGGGTCTTTCAGCAATGTCACTTCAACTTGTTCCTTCTTGTCTTCTTCCCCTTCCTTCTCTTGGATTACTTCATCATTTCCAGGTGAATCAGACACAGTCTTCTCTGATGCATTGTTTATTTCCTACACCTCTTCCTTATTCTTCTTATTGCTTGTGTTGCTCGGTCCATCATATTATTCTTGGGTGACCACAGGACTTTCGATGAGGTCAGGGTCGGCGAGTTCTATCTGTTCGAATGGTACAAGGAATTTTGCAGGGCATTCCCTGGTTATTTCCTCCATATTTTCCTCGGTCAATTTGTAATACGATTAGAGCTCTTCCTTGTGTTCATCTCCACACATAGTGATGTAAATGAAGTTTCTGTCTGCACATAACTTCTTGAGTGGCCTGAACCAATGCAAAGTATTCAGAGTCATTCGAGGGAATGAATCAATGGCTCACGTGAGTTGTAGATAATAGGTGTGGAAGACAGTGTTCGACTGCCACTGCTTCGTCATGTTTCTCGAATACCAAAGGGTAGTGAACCTCGTGGCCAGTGGTTCATATGGCTTGACTTTTAGGAAGGTCTCTCCTTCCGACATCTCCCAAGTGACAAAGGAAACGAAAATCAACAACCAACTAAAGTGAAACTTGTAGCCCTGGTCTTGTGCTTCGCGACAATCTTTCTCCATCTGGTTGATGAGGTAGCTCGCCCAATTCATTTTCATTCCTTCAACACACTTTCCTACGAGGTCGAAGACAAACCATGTGACCTACATTGGTCTATTCTATCTTCCTGATGATCTTACCAAAAATCAACTAGAAATCTAGGCGCACTGCGCCATTTTGGATGGAGGCTGCCTTGTAGCCTTGCTTCCCTTTATCCACATCATCATAGGTGTTTTGTATCCGCTGTGCCAGGGCATGATCTACAACCTTCCTTGGGTAGAAATTTTGAGGGTCCAGTCCCTGCATTCTCAATCCAGTGATCTCATGGATCAGTGTCAGATTTACAATGATGTGTTTATCCAACCACAGGTAACCTCCATGGAAGCACAACATGAGGAGTTTAACGCACACATTAACCTCCTGATTTATTCCTAAGTGTGGTATATTCATCACATTAAGGAGTGTTGATCTTGCGATGTCCATTGTCCGTGACTGGGGGATTATCTTCAACTTATTCCTCGTTGTCTTTGTCAAGTAGTTATGTGGTGCGAGCATTCCATAATTATTGCAGTCTCCCAAGTTGAAATCACTGATCTTTAGCATCATAATATTTCCTAACTACGGTCCCACTGTACGTATCTCCTTTGGGAGGTACACAATGATCAATGTATAGTCAAATTCCCTCAGGACACTGTCATGACTAACCGCACCAACCAGAGGCAGGATATAGTTGGGCAGGACTGACGGGATGAGCTTCACGTTCACTAAGTCATCGCGATGCTTGCTTAGTTTCTTTGTCATAGTTTGGGATGGCCCAGATCAACGTGTAGTCAATGGGGAGGCTTGCAATCCTCTCGTCGAGGAGGCCTATGATCCTGCAGACATGAAATTCTCTGCCATGAGGTCAATAAAAATATCTTCGACAGATTTCTCTATTGTGCTAAGGTTTCCTGACATACACGCTCGAGATCAGATATTTCAAGTAGGTGGAAAATTATTGAAGGTAAGAAGAATAGGTGGCGAGGTCTCAATAAGCACTGTGTGAAAGAAATTAGTTCTATGTGGGATCAGATAATCACAATTGGAAAAAGTGTTCCCTGTAAGACATTCAACGGGTTAAATAGATAACATCGTAACAGACTCCTCCAACAGGCAGGAATTCCTCAATCAATACAATTCCATCCATTATGGCGCATTCCCAACGGTCCAATGGCGATCTTCACATCAATAACTATGTTTCTATCTATTCTGGAGTGTTGTTCTAACACTCAGGATGCCTTCAATGGTCATAGTTCTTTGCCATGGAGAAGTTCCAGTCTGTGTTGTTTTGCTATTCCAGCGAGGATCAAGTTCTGAAAGGCTTTCGTCTGCAAAGTCCTCCCTAGAACCTCCTGCAATTTTTCTAGCTTTGATTTCTTCTTACTAAGCTTTCTTTCTTTCTTTCCTGTGATCTACGTCTCTGGATTCCTCTTTCCATTTTTGTTCCTATCTTTTCTTAGCATAGTAGCTTCAAACTGTTGAGGGTCTTTCACAAGGTTCAAGGGTAATACTTCTTCTTTTGTTGATTCTGGAGTAGGTGTTGTTCTCTTCTGCATGGATAAGTTCTTTAAGCCTTCTTGCATTCTTTCAACTTCGACAATCAAGTCTATGGCCCTCAGTTGCTTTGAATTGTCCTCATGTTCTTCTATTAAGCGCGTTATTCTCCTAGCCATGAAATCCCTTAATTCTTGTTTTTTTGGTTCTATAGCTTCCTCTTCTTCTTTCCTTTGGATCTGATCTCTCTCAATCCAAGTCTTTCCTAACAAAAGTGAAAAATGAGTGTTGTTCTCAACAAAATTAATGACCTCGAATGCTTCTTCTTTTGATGTTCCATGAGCACTCATAGGTACATGAGTAAGCCTTCCACATAGGGTTATCATATTTCCTTTAAACACACCTATTCTTCCCAATGAAGGAATCATAACAGGCTTTCCCAAAATTTCCCAAGTACTTTCTGTCATGATATTCACCTATCTTTCCCCATACAAAACACAGTTTATGTCGAAGTATCCTATTCTTGTTTCTATGCATTGATTCTCTTTTAGCATCTCTGATAAATTGATGTCTCTGTGATCATTCAGTGTTTCTTTCATCTGCAATAATATAGCCTCGGATTCGTTCTGGTTCTTTAGCATATTCTTAGTCTCTTGACCTTCCTCATGGTTTTCTTATTTCATGTTCATCTTCTCAACTTTAGAAATCATTCTAGGACAATCCAAAACTTCATGTCCAGTAGCTTTACAACAAAGTAAAATAGGACCTCTATCAGGGAATTTCTTAGCAAGATGTCCCGGTCTTATGCAATTATAACAAAGAGTCAATCCTCTCTTTCTCTTAAACGATCCCCTACCTTTCCTATAATATGAAACAGGATCACAATGAAGTTGATTAAGGTTGGTTGTAATTGATTTCAACCCTTGAAGAAATCCCCGTAGCACAAAGTTTTGGGTAATGGACTTAATATTGTTTGATGTAAATATGACTCATTATTGTTTTTTCATGGTTGATAAGAAGTAAATATGGATGAACTTCAAAGTGGTCCCCTTATGGTGAAATCCCTCATGGGAAGATGCTTTGTGGAGTAAGACAACCCATGCTTAATTGTGGAATAATGATATGGATAGTGATTGTCATGTCATTTCCGGTGGTATGTGGAACGTCACATAATTCCTCACGGTTAGAGAGTTATGACCATGAGAAGTTAGAGAGCCCAGGTTTGGGTAATGGACCCAAGTTTGTTTGATGGGTAATGGTATGATTTATGATATATTTTCAGATAATACTATTCTATATGGTTATTAAACATCATGCCATTTCCGGTGGTATGTAGAACGTCACATAACTCCTCATGGTTTGAGAGTTGTGGCCTTACGAAGTTGGATGACCCTCATATGTCATCTAGAAGCCCCAAAAGGTCAAAGTAGTCAAAGTGGTTTAAGAGATTTTAAAAGGTATATAATAAAGTGAAGTGATGAGTGTATTATAATTCAAAGTGAATAAAAAATAAATTATTTCAATAATAAATTCAATGGAGAAATTAGAAGTGTACCCAACCCTAAAATAAGGAAAGTGGGCCAAGTGACCTAGAAGATGTTTTTAAGGAAGCTACTTGGAGACTATAAATAAGAGGCAAGGCTCTCTCATTTGAATCACACTTGAGAATATTGAATATATATATGTGTCTGAAGTAACCAAGGATATCTAAACTAGAATTCTGAGTGAAGGTGAAGAAAAGAAGGCCGAAATGCAAGGAAGGATAAATTCTTTTGATGGTGCTTTCTAAGGTATGTTATTTACAGGTCATCTCACCATTTTCGCTATAACGTTTTTTTTATAATGAGTCAAACTATGAAATTTATATGCAAGTGAGAAAACATATCCAATTATCTGTGTTAAAAAATTCAGCTTGTGGGTCGTTTCATTTTTTGAGTTACACTCCGTGGAAAATAGGGTTTGTGGCCAAGCCTGAAACTAGTCAAAATCAGGTGTTTCGGGTAAAAACGTCATAACTTCTTCATAATAGATCCAAATTTAGTGAGACCAAATGTTTTGGTTAGGGTAAAATCTTTATTATGCAGTGTAACATTTTCAAATCAATTCATAAAACATTTTGTGCGGGGCATGATCTACAAGGTCACTCGCTAGAATAAGACATAATTCAGCAAGGTATGCCATTTTTGCTATAACTCCATTTATGAGAGGTTCCAAGTAGTGAAACTTGTAAGAATTGCATAAAAAACACTGAATAACATTGTGTATCAGTTTCATATCTTTATACATTACAGGTTCAAAGTTATAATTACTTCAAGTTAGGGTTGTTGACTAATCCAAAACTAGGCATGTGAGACTAAAGAAAAGTTTGATGAAAATGCTAATCTCTTGTTTTTAAAGTTAAGGAAGGTTTGTAGGAATGTGATCATATACACCAGGTCTATTACATAGCTACAAATCATATTTGGATGATGAAATTGATGAGGGATTTTGGTTGTGGTACATGTTGAGTACATGGTTGAGACAAGTAGTTGATGAGTTGGCGCACATACATGAGGTGTATAGTTGATGATGTTGGTACATATTGATGATTCATAGTTGATGAGTAGTTGACATATGATTTGTACATACTTGGTACATGGTTGGATTCACTTGTTTATGGTACAGGTTGATGCATGGTTGATGCATGGTTTAGATTTATTGGTACAGGTTTACAGTGGTATATCTCACAGTGATAGTGTGACAGTGGTTCCATAATTCTACTTCTACTTTAGGGTGGCAGGATGGGACAAGGACAGGTGATTGTAGCCACCTTTCAGTTATAGCCAGAAAACATTGAGGGTTGTAGCCTCCTTCTGGTTGTAGCCAGAGAATTGGGGAGTTGGAGCTTCCCTTATGTTGTATCTTGATAAACTAGGGGGTTGGAGCCTCCTTCCAATTGCAGCTGGAAAACAAAGGAATTTGGTGCTTCCAATGAATGTAATTCTTCAAGACATATAAGAAAAAGCATTCTGTGGTTTTCTCCCGATTTGGGTTTCCACGTAAAACACTGGTGTACTCTGTATGTGTGTGATTGTTTATTTCTTACTTCTCATTATTGGATAATAATTATACATTGATATAACATTTGAAGAAAAAGGATTATAATTATGCTATTACTAATTCACCCCCCCTCTCAGTAATCCAACAATTGGTATCAGAGGAGGTTCCTTCATAAATCAGTTTAACCACTGAAAGGTAGATCATGGAGAGTACCAACTCGTATAAAAATGGAATACCACAGTTTGATGGACATAAGTATTCTTTTTGGAGCATAAGGATGAAGACATATATATAGGCACAAGGATTTCAAGTTTGGAAATCAATTGTAGATGGATACACAGCACCAACAGTTCCACCAACAAATGACAAAGTAGTGAAACTCGGTGAGAATAATTCCAAATCCATAAATGCACTTTTGAATGGTCTCAGTGATACAGTATTCACCAAAGTTGCACATTGTAAATATGCTAAAGAGACTTGGGACAAGCTTCAAAATATTTATGAAGGAGATTCAAAAGTCAAAGCAGCAAAGCTTCAAACATACAGAAGTCAGTTCGAACAACTAAAAATGAAGGAAGATGAAGATATCGCAACCTACTTCTTACGAGTCGATGAAACAGTGAATGCAATCATAGGATTGGGAGAAGAAATCGAAGAATCTGTAATTGTTCAAAAGGTACTA
>JASDQU010102099.1:223327-242973 GCA_032191745.1 Picea mariana | reverse complement strand
ACTCATCAAGATGTACCAACATCATCAAGTATACACCTCATGTATGTGCCAACTCATCAACTACTTGTCTCAACCATGTACCTCAACCATACACCAAGTACATATACCAATATAACCATCAAAAGTTCTTTAGCAATACATCACACTATCCATAACCAAATAACATAAACTCTTAGATCAAACCATGTGCCACAACCTCACTGTTATGTAGCCTCAAGCTAAACCAACAACTTCAGCAACACATCACAACGAAAAGACCAATACCCATATGTCAAATACCAACAACAAAATACCAATTGTATCCCTTAACAAATCTAATATATGTAGCAATATTGAACATCCAATACCATCTCAAGAGATAAACCCTATCTCACAAAACATACCTCAAACAATATGTGTCATATCTATCCAAAATAGACCCCAACCATGTTGTTGTCACGATTTTTCTGCCGCAATTTTTCTACCACGATTTTTCTGTCGTGATTTTTCTGCCGCACTTTTTATGCCATGATTTTTCTTCTGCACTTTTTCTGCCACGATTTTTCTACCGTGATTTTTCTGCCGCACTTTTCTCTATCAATAATACATGTCCAAACAACCATTCACAAAATATATATTCAATGATATTCAATAGGTTCAAGTGTGATTAAATGAGAGAGCCTTGCCTCTTATTTATACTTTCATGTAGCATCCCACTTTCCTTATTTTAGGGAGTTCTCCATTAAATTTATTATTTAAATAATTTATTTTGCAAACACTTTGAGTACTTTGACCTTTTGGGGCTTCTAGATGACTCATGAGGGTTCTCCAACTTCACATGGTCATAACTCTATAACCGTGAGGATTTATGTGGCGTTCCACATGCCACCGGAAATGGAATGACATGTACTATCCATCTAGAATAGTATTACCTGCAAATATATGAAAATTCATACCATTATCCATCAAACAAACTTGGGTCCATTACCCAAACCTTTGTGCTATCGAAATTCGCTATCGAACTTTCTACAAGGGTTGACATCAATGGAAACCAACCCAATTAATCAACTCCAGTTTCAGGTGTGACAGGGTAACCTTGCACAACTTCAGGTTCATAGTCATGGGAGGTTTAAGCAGTGGGTGCAGAGGCTTCAAGATCTCAAAGCGTTGGGATCAGGTCTGAGGCATATACTCTTGGGCAGGGAGATATTACTTCTCCTTTGACTACTTCAGGGAAGACAAAACTGAGATTGTTTCAAGAGACCCTGAAGGAAGCCAAGGAGAATGTAGGAGAGCCCAAGAGATAGTTCAGAGAGAGAAAAGAACCAGAGAGGCTTGGGTCTTATTTGGCGATGGTGACGAGTATCTCAGATACAAAGCCACAAGCATTAGCACAGGAAGTTGACCAGCAGGTTTGGCGAGAGGCCATGCTTGAGGAGTATGACTCCATTATGTGAAATGATGTTTGGGAGGTGGTTTCGAGGCCAGTGGGGAAGTCAGTTGTGACTTCCAGATGATTGTACAAGACCAAGTATGTTGTAGATGGCAGCATAGAGAAACAGAAGGCCTGATTTGTGGTGTGAGGATTCTCTCAGATAGAGGGAGTCAATTATGATGATACATTCGCACCAATTGCAAGGTACACCTCCATTTCATTTCCATAGTGGCGGAGATGGCTTGGAGGATACATCAGATGGATGTAAATACCTTATTTCTCAATGGATTTATTGAGGAGGAGGTGTATGTTGAGTAGCCACAGGGGTTCGAGGTGAGTGAGAGAGAGTCTCACGTGTGCCTTTTGAGAAAGGCACTATATGGTCTAAAGAAAGCTCCTAGAGCTTGGTATTCACGCATTGACACGTATTTTCTTCAGATGGGATTTGAGAAGAGAGATTTTGATCTTAACCTATATTACATCATTAGAGATGAGGACACGCTCATTCTCATTTTGTATGTTGATGAATTGTTCATCACGGGAGCAGAGCATATCATAGTTGAGTGCAAGTTGGGACTTGCATCAGAGTTTGAGATGAGTGACACTGGATTGATACACTATCTTATGGGCATGGAGGTATGGCAGGAGGAGGGTCACATATTTCTGAGGCAGGGGAAGTATGTTGCAGACATCTTGAGTAGGTTTCAAATGGAGGACTGCAAGCCCATGTCTATACCCATGGTCACCAATTGGAAGAATCTTAGCGCTTCAGATTCCCAGTTGGTGGATGCTACATTTTATAGACAGTTGATCGGATCGTTGATGTATCTTTTCAACACTTGACCAGATATTTGTTTTTCCGTGAACACTCTTAGCCAGCATATGGTAGTAGAGTCAAGGATTTTTCACTGGATTGGGGCAAAACATGTTTTGAGGTACATTGCAAGGTCAGTTGATTATGGCCTAGACTATATTAGAGGTGATGGAGTTAGTTTGGTTGGCTACATAGACTCAAACTGGACATGATGTGCTACTGATAGGAAGAGCACCTCAGGGTGTTGTTTTGGGTTGGGGTCAGGACTTGTTTCCGGGTTCAACTGAAAATAGAAGTCGGTTTATTTGAGTTCCGTCGAGGCAGAGTATAAGACAGACAGTCAGGCTAGTTGTGAGGCCATTTGAATTTGTAAGATGTTGGTAGGATTATTTGGTCAGGAGTTACCTCCAACCGTCATTCACTGCAATAACCAGAGTTGTATCAAACTCTCTGAGAATCCAGTTTTCCATGACAGGTCAAAGCATATAGAGATCAAATACCACTTCATCATATATTGGGTTCAGTGAGGGGTAGTACATTTGCAGTATATATCCACTGATGAGAAGATTGAAAATATTCTCACCAAGGCCCTACCAAGGAGCAAACATGTCTACTTTAGAGACAAGATGGGCTTGGTGACAAACAATTTCCTCTATAAGAGGGAGTGTTGAGATTTGGGTACCTTGGGAAGTGGTCCCCTTGTGGTTTTGAGTCACTAACCACAAGTGTGAAATACTTTGGTACTATGTACCTTGTACTTTATGTCTAATTCAACTTTAAATTAAATTAAGTCAAAAAGTTGAGTTTTTGTCACTTAGGCAAAAGTGATTAATTATTCACTTTGTGGGTGAATGAGGGGACATAAAGTGAAGCGAACTTAACCCAAAGTGGTTTATGAGTGAGATTGTTGTGGGATGATATCAACCTTTGATTAGAGAATGGATGGAGAGATCTTAGCTATCCATCTCTTAGGTTTCATTATGGAGGTTCAGGAGGGGCGCATAGGGCCAAGAGAGGCTTATTCTATATTTTGTTCAATTAGAGAGGAAGAGGAGAGCAATGGAGATGGGAATGGAAGAAATGGATTAGGGTTTCAAGGGATCCTCCTTCCATGGAGGGCTCTAGGAGGCTCTGGCTTCCATTATTTTGTGGTGTTGATGCTTGCTTGGAGGAGGACGCACTATAGGAGGAGGGCGCACATCTAGCAGGGAGTTCTTGCACTTGTCAGATTTCCTTGAGGAGTGTTTTGTTGGAGAGGTTACACACTAGTTCATAGTTGTGTGCAATGGTTTCTTCTACAACACTTCAAGGAGAAAGGGCACAAGCTTTCCGTGAGATTTAGCAACAAAGGAGAAGGGCGCACCATGCTTGGGCGCATTCACCTTCTTGGACTTGTATAGAATCTTGAGAGGGGTTGCCATTGTATCAGGTTCATTTGTTTCATGTACTTGTTGTATCTCACATTCTTTACATCACATATATAGATTCATATTCCACACTGGTTTTCCTCGGGGGGGTTTTATCCAGGGTCGTGTTGACCAAAAACCTTTGTGTCCATATTTCATGCATGCTAGAGTTTAGAACAACTTTATTTCAGTTGTAAAGATCTAGTGTGTTACATATTTATGGTATGCATGTGCTAACCTATTGGATACTAGAACTACATGCTAAAGCACCTTAAAAGCTTATGTAACCTTAACAAAACAACAGAAAATTTCCTAAACAGTTTGTTGTTATAAAACAACAACAAAGACATTGTTTGATAGTTGAAACTTAGAGCCAAACTCACGTCAAAAACAGACCTAGTTGGTAGCCTAATAGGACCTCAGATTTCCTCAATTCTCATCTATAGTAAAACATGGACAACCCATCTTTCCCATGTGGATCAACTTCTCCATCTCCTTTCTCAGCACCAACTTTTCCTCAAACAATCTAAATGTTCCTTTGGAGCTTCCGAAGTGGAGTATTTGGGTCATATTATTGGCCAGGATGGTGTCAGGGTGGATCCTAAAAAAATTGAAGCTATGCAAGAATGTCCTCGCCCCAAAATTCTCAAGAATTTTCATAGTTTTCTTGGTTTAATGGGTTATTATTGCAAATTGTTAAGAACTATGGAAAAATTGCGGCCCCTCTCACTGCTCTCCTTAAAAAGAATTATTTCAATTGGATTCATGCAGTTGATCAAGATTTACATGCTTTGAAAGAGGCTATGTGCACAACTCTTGTCCTAGCCCTTCCCAACTTCAAAAAGACTTTTGTCCTGGAATGTGATGCATATGGGAAAGGAATTGGCACAGTCCTTATGCAAGATGGCAGGCCTTTGGCCTTCACTAGAAAACAATTTTTGAAGCACCATTTGGGCCAATCAAACTATGAAAAGGAAATGATGGCCATTTTGCATGCTCTGGATATCTAGCATCCTTATCTATTGGGGTAACGTTTCCAAATTAAGACAGATCATCAAAGCATCAAGTATTTTTTGAAGCAACGCCTTTCATCCCCGGAGCAACAAAAATGGGTGACCAATCTATTTGGATATGATTGTGAGATAACTTACAAGAAAGGAAAATACAATGTGGTGGCAAACGCTCTTTCAAGGAAATATGAACATGAAGGGTCCATCTTTTCTCTATCCTTCATTGTACCAGATTGGCTCCAAGTTGTTCGCCAGGAATGGCTGCAAGATCCCAAACTGTCATGTCTTATCCAAAAATTGCAAGCCAATTTTCTAGTTTCTCTAGAGACTCCTGGCACAATGAAGAGCTTCGCTACAAAGTTCATCTGTATTTAAGAAAACAATCACAACTTAAATCCATGGTGTTATCTGAACTTCATGATACACCCACAGTTGGGCATTTTGGTCTTACCAAAACCTATGACAAGGTCAAACGTTCTTTTTTCTAGGATGGTATGAAGCAGGACCTTTACACCTTTGTGGTGAAATGTGATGTATGTCAACGCAACAAGGGAGAAATAGTCAAATCCCCATGCACACTATAACCATTTCCAATTCCACCCACTATTTGGAGGGATATTTCTATGGATTTCATTGTTTTCTTACCTAAATCGAGCAATAAATCAGTCATCGTGGTGGTTGTTGACAGTCTTTCCAAATATGCTCATTTATGTGCTCTTCAACACCGATTCACTACTTCCATAGTGGCTCAAATTTTCATGGATCGTATCTTCAAGCTTCATGGCATGCTTCATTCCATTGTCTCTGACCGAGATCCCACTTTCACCAGCAATTTTTGGCAAGAATTTTTCATGCTACAGGGCACCCAATTACATCTCAGCACAACATATCATCCCTAGACTAATGGTCAAATTGACGTTGTCAACAAGTGTTTGGAAACATATTTGAGGTGTTTTCATCCAAAAGGAAAAATCAGTGGGCTCAATGGTTACCCCTGGTTGGATGGTGGTACAACACTTCTTACCATACAGCTACTCGCATGACTCCTTTTGAAGCCATATACGGATAAAAGTCGCCTTCAGTTCTCTCATACATGCTCGATGTCTCGAAGGTCCAAGCGGTTGACCAAATTCTTACAGTTCGAGAGGCTATTCTTTGTACCCACAAAGAGAATTTGGTCTTGGCTCAGAATCGCATGAAGCAACAAGCAGATCAAGGTCGCTCAGAACATCAATTTGTTGAAGGGGACTAGGTGTTTCTTCGACTACAACCTTATAAGTAGACTTCACTCAAGGCTGATCATTGTCAGAAGTTGGCGCCCAAATTTTATGGTCCTTATATAGTTCTTAAGCGAGTGGAACAGGTGGCCTATCAGTTAGCTTTGTCCAGTCATTCTAAGCTCCATCTTGTTTTTCATGTCTCCTTCTTAAAGATGGTGATTGGACATAAGTGCCACACTCAAACCAGTCTTCCTGAGTTGGATGAAGAAGGCTCCATCTTGTTGCAGCCACAAGCAGTCTTGGACCAGCATGAGCGTCGTCTCCGTCAGTGCACCATCAAGGAAGTGTTAGTAGAGTGGAAAGATACAACTCCAGTAGATGCCACCTGTGAGCCAGCTACCATTCTGCAACAATTTCCTCATCTCAAGCCTTGAGGACAAGGTTGTTTTTAAGGGGGAGGGCATGTTAGGGACCTGACCTCCCTAACCCCTCACGTAGGTAGAATAATATATTTTTCATGTAATAAAGACCAATATTAATAAGGCCTAGTAATAAGGAAGAATAAGTCAAATGTAAGAAGACTTAATAGAAGCTTCTACTTCTAGAAGATCTTCCTCTAGATTGTTATTTTGGTAGATAGATTTAGTATAAATAGGAGTCGAGTGTATGATAAGTCTTGTCTTGAGAATTATTGTAATTTTCTTTGTTATAGGTTGCCCCCTCGAAGAGACAAGTGAACATTGTTTCCTATCAATAAAGGTATCGTTTTGGTGTTGTGGTTTCATCTATTGTGTTGTTCCGCTATTATTCTCTACAACATTTATGTTTTCAGCTATTATAATATATTTGGTACCTTACATAAAGGACAAGCCTTAGGCTACTTATGGTTTTACAACTTAAGCTTGTAGTCTTGCTTTATGTTTTGAACGACCCAAGCCCTAGCAAACTCTACATGTAATTTCTATGTTTATTTGAAGGTAATACAATTTCTAATTTAAAAAAAAAAAAAAAAAATTGTATTGATTTTATTGTTATTCAAAAAATCTCTTTTACATAAAAATAACAATTGAAATTTACATAAGAAAGCACTATAAACCATTAAAATTTACATAAAAGAACAATACAGAAAAAGTAACTTTGAAATTATAATAACAATGTTTTGTTTAAATTTTGAAGATCTCTTACAACATACCTCAATTGCATAAAATCAAGATTATGAACAAAATTCTCATTAAAAATATACTCTTATTTACAACTTCAAAATTATCCATAGGCTTTTGTAAAAGAACCAATACCATGTCAAAAAAATATCCTTAAAATTGAATATTGTACCAACATCAATACCATGTCAAAAAAATATCCTTAAAATTGAGTTTTGTACAAACATCAATACCATGTTAATAAAATGATTATTATATTACCTCTCATTTACATATAACTTCAAAATTATCCATAGGCTTTTGTAAAAGAACCAATACCATGTCAAAAAAATATCCTTAAAATTGAATATTGTACCAACATCAATACCATGTCAAAAAATATCCTTAAAATTGAGTTTTTACAAACATCAATACCATGTCAATAAAATGATTATTATATTACCGGGATACCAGGTTAAAAAATAAAATGATTATTATATTACTTGGATACCAGGTTAAAAAAATAAAATGATTATTATATTATGTGGAAGAATGAAAAGATTTGCAATCACATCACAAATTAAAAAAGCTACAAACAAAACAAATAATGAAAAATATATATACAAACCTTACAATGATGTTTTACTATGTATCATAACCACAAACATTTAATATCCACCATTGAGTAAAGATGTCCATTGAGTAAAGATGTCATCTGTGTCAAAATTTGGCAGACCAAACATCTTTGATTCTGATTTATTTGCTTTATTTGCTGAAACATTCAATATCCACCATTGAGTAAAGATGTCATCGTTGTCAAAATTTGGCAGACCAAACATTTTTTATTCTAATCTCTGATCTATTTACTGTTGGGAATATATTTTTCAGTTTCTTCAAAAGCCTCCCAAAAAACTGAATTTTCAAAGTGCTAAGATTTAAGCATCTTAAATCCTATCAAAACCAAAAATAAGGCCTTTTAGTTAATTTTTAGCACAGTCCTTTTTGGTTACAGGGTTTTTAACAATCTATTCTCTTTTTTATCTTAAGTTAGGCTGTCTCAACGGCTATGCTGCCCCAATGTTGGATGGAAGAAGAGTTTGGACATTCCATGAGATAGTTAATTTCCCATACAAATGGTTATGGAAGAAGAGTTTGGACATTCCATAAGAAAGTTAATTTCCCTACAAATGGTTCACTCCCAATCCCTTCCCATGGAATTTGAATTTATAACCTGATGAAACTAAACCCCACCCCCACAGAAACCAATTGATCATGCATCTATTTTATATATGAGAATTTTTTGATTGAGGAGCATCTAGTAATCATTTTTTTAATGCATTTTTTCTGAGTGGTATAAACAGGGACAGTAGTTTATGTTTAAATAGTAATTGCTGATTATTATATTTCAGTGCTATGCTTTTGCCAAGAAGAGTCCTGTCATACTTTGATGCTAAAATTTTAACGTCAAACAAATGGATTTTCTACTCAAATGGATTGGTGGGACTGCTCAGTCATTGACTTCTCCTGTACTAACGCAAATCCTGCCAGGCCTCTGGGTGAAAAAAAGGGCAAATAATATCGCCCAATTACTGCCCTATTTAATAAGTGTATGTGTCAGTATATGGAGGGTTGGATGTGTGACGCCTTTATATCGAATGGTGTGTACTTGGATGTATACAAAATTTTAAAGACTGTAGTTTCTGTTACTGGCGAAATAGCCAGGGAATGAAGGATAAAAAGGGAAATGGTATGAAATGTAACACAATTTTTTTCAAAATGGAATTGGGTAAAATTCGGCTTTACATTAATGGAATGGAAAATTTGGGTTAGCAAAATTGTGTATTTGGAATATTTTAAAAAATTTAATTTCAAGTCATTTTCAACCATTATCAAATTATTTAAGCTGAATTTAACTGACCAAATTATCATAACAAGACAGCGTTCATTTTTTACAATTCCCAGATTTTTAATGTGGAATTTGACTCACCAAAATGCTGTGAGGGCTTGTGCATTTTGTTCCTTGTTTATCCCACTTTTTGAAAAATGATTAAGTTGTTCCTGTCAAAGAATATACCGTTAATGGTGACATTCGTTGAAAAAATCCAGCTAAAATGTTAAATACCGTTCTCAGCAAAATTGCAATTTGAATAACAAAAACCATTGCAATTTGAACAAATACAAGATAATCGGAATGCTAGGTATGTGACACTATCAATGTGCAGGTGCAAGTATAAGGAAAAATCAAAACATACAGATGCAAGTTCAATTCCTATGGATTTGTATGAGTGTGGAATAAACAGTACTGAAATTGCTTTGTTGTTTTTTTGTTTTTTCTACTAATCCGATAAAAAATTTAAGTTGAAATTCTCATTTTAATGCAAAATTGTTATTTCAACAATTGCAAACTGCAATTTTATTCTTATTGGACTGCAAAACTGTCATTTCAATAATTGCAAACTGCAATTTTAGACAGACTAATTGAGAGTATGAAGCTATCCAAATATTTAAAATTGCAATTTGAATAACAAAAACCGTCATTTAAACCATTCTTCGTTCTCTATCAGCCAAATTTCGAGGAACACAACACGGGCTAAGTATAAGGAGAAATCAAAACATCCAGATTATTCATGTCAAGTCCAGTCAAATAATAAAAATAAAGGTTAACTTGATGTAAAAATAAAGGAATCCAGAGAATTGTAATATAAAATTTGTTTTAATCAGAATAATAGTTTTATAAATCTATCTATAATATCAAAAATTTGTGTCTTCAAGATGTAGAAAGGTAGGTGATGGAGTGTATTGTTAAAGCATTATGTAATGTTAGTTATAGGTTCGAATTCTCTTAAAACACCATAAAATCCAACCATATTAAAAGATGGTATAAGCACAATTTAAAAACCTCATATTACTCTGACTTTTCATCAAATTTGAATTAAAAAAAATTGGTATAATTTAAATTTAACTTTAAATTGAAAAATCAAAAGACAAAAATAGACCCCCACATTCCATTCTGAAGGGATAGTGAAACATCCATGGGACCCAATGGTTAAAATCTCAACCCCACCTGAAAGGGGTTGTGGTCGGTTGAGCTATGTATGTATATATTGTAGTTGTGTTGAACATAGGAAATACTCTCATCCCATTTACGAGAATGCTTGGAATTGTACATGCGCAAGATATGCACAATCGTCTGGTTGATAACCTCGGTTTGACCATCTGTCTAGGCATGGAAGGAAGTGGATTTGGTGAGCTTGCTATCCAGTAGTGACCAGAGGCTCGACCAGAATGTACTGAGAAATCGACTATCTGGATATGAGATGATGTTTTATGGTATCCCAAAATGTACGCACACTCATTCAAAGAAGAGCTTGGTAGTGTCCTCTGTTTTGATGCTCTTTTTGCAGGTGGCCATAATCGCCATTTTAGAAAAATGATCAACCACCACAAAAACACAGCCATTTCCTCACTTGGTTGATGGAAGGCCCGACATGTAGTCCAACGAGATGGATTCTGATCTAAAAATGAAGAAGACTTGTATTCTTGAAAATATTTGCAAGTTAAATTTTATGTGTTAAAATGCAAATGGATCAACTTTGCAACACAACTTTAATAGGATTTAATCATTCAAGATGCATATAAACAGCAGCAAAAACAGTGAATAGAAAACACATAACACAGCAAATGATAAAGGAGTTCACCCCTCTCTTGGGCTACATCTTCTGGTCCAGCTTCCAATGGATCATTTGTATTATTTTCTCAAAGTGCTCAAAAATGTGCTTTACAATGCTCAAAATGCCAAATAGACTGCTCCAATGGCTTCAGAATGTCCAAAAACCCCTAGCTGGGCTTTTTCGGCACCTCGTTTGGCCAAAAATTGAAGAAGATAGGCTTCCTAGAAATCCCCCCCTTCAAACTTGTTGTCTCTGCATCTACAAAATGCACCCTTGTTGTCTCAACCTAGCCCACACGCATATTTAAGCGTAAAAACTTAGCGCCGGATGCAACCGCGTGAACCGTGTAAACTGTAGGACAGTTACGGGTGCACCTAGCCCCTAACCGTCAAGGGCAAGGTCGTATGACCCATATGACCGCGTGCAAGTGTAAACATAGGCTCCCGTTCCACAAGCCAATGGTCAAAGGACAAGTGGCAGGTCGTTTGTATAACCGTTGGAACCAAAACAAAACACAACCGCGCGCACGCCGAATGGTATAGCAATGGGTCATATGTTAACACAATGTGCGACCAAGGGCTGGGGCTAAGCCCCAGCCCGGTCGCGCCCCAACTATACACATATGCAAACATATATAAATATTTTTCCATATATATAACAAGGAACAACCAGTGGCACACCGGTTGGTGGCTCTTCCCAAGTCTCTCCCCCCTACCCGGAGGTCGCGAGGTCGACTCCGTCCAACAACATAATTTTAAACCAATGTATATATGACACGTGGCGGCCATTGACTGGGCCATGTGTCGTCATCCTGTTCACTGCAAACATGCCATGTCACATGCCAACTGTCCAAATAACTGTCTGCCATGTGTCGTATGGCCTGCCACGTGTCGTACAGTCTGCCACGTCAGCGTCCGTACAGACTGTACAGACAGCACCCCTTTTTTGCCTGTTTGTCATTTTGAACAGAACACGATATCTCTCGCTCCCGACGTCCATTTGAACCCAAACGAGTTGCATTGGGTTTGTAACGACAAGTCCTACACTCTCGTTCGATTTGAAGCAATTTCGAGCACTTTGAATTTTTGAGCAAAATTTGATCCCCTAGATCAGATTCCCAGGGCCTTTCGGGAGTAGGCAGAGGGGTGTACATGCCTTGTTTCTTAATGGACAATTTGGTAATAGCATAGGTACTGTAGGACTTGATATACTTGCTAACATCCTGTGGAATTTTCGGCCAATAGAAATGTTGATGCAACATTGCCACTGTCTTTTCGATGTCGAAGTGTCCTACCACCTGACTGTAGTGGGCTTCCCAAATAATATTTTCTTGCTCACTTGCTAGAATGCAGAGATGGCCCAAATGGAACAACATCCCATATTGAATATGGAAATCTATGAAAATTATGTTTGCTCCCAACATCTAGTAGGTGGAAGAGAAGTTAGGATTGCTCTCATAGAGTTGGGGCCACCCGAAGGTCTCTTTCCTGCCGCATTGTGGTCCAGATTTCTTCATGTTAATAATTTTGGCATTTCAACACTGTGGATTCTTATTGGAGTATAACTCTGTAGGAGTATAGTGGTATCGCTAGCACACTTATTTGGGACCTATCCCATTGGATTCTGCTTTTTGCCCTAATCACAGTCATACCTTTCATTTTTAATCCTTTTTATTTTAGTGGACCCGACCCCTTCCCAATGTTCCTATTTTCCACCTCTCCCATTATATTCCCCTTTTCACCCCGATCGTAGTGGTACCTATCACTTATAAGTCATTTTTTGTGGTCCCACCTGTTGGAACACGTATAATCCTAAACTTTGAGCTTTACTTTTTCAACATCATCTTTCCCAAAGTGGCAACTCAGAAATCAACTTTCGAAGTTTATATCAAATTATTTATGGCCATAAGGCACACATGATATCCTCGATTGATGAATTTTCCCCGTTTGGTCGAACGATATTATTTTTCCCATATTTTTGGAGCCGCCTGATTGTTAAAGAGTCAAATCACTAAAGGTCGCCTCGGAATTTTGCGTTTCGATAATTCTTCACGATAAAAGCCCTGAAACCCAAAAGTGTCCTTTATCACTTTTCATAAACCTTTAAAGGTCACGAGTCATAGTACACGTATATCTTTTGAGCCTTCCCTGGGTTGACACGTGTCACTTATTTCTGACATTTTCACTTGAAGACTCATACGATTCTAAGTGACACGTGGCACCCCCTATTTTCGACATATCATCTAGAATGGCATCATCTTTGACACGTCACTATGGGAAACGACTCTTCAAAAATATAACAAACAGCTAATTCACAAATCCATGAAACACTAAAATGCCGAAGTATTACATCCTAATTAAATAAGTTAATCTTGGTCAAAGGATAGTTAACGACTTCGCACTTCAGAGTTCAGACATTTACCCTTCATAATATCCTAAAATCCCCGAAGTCATAATTTTCGAGGCACTTGAACTAAAATGTGATTAATTAAAACTTAAAAGAGATTATCAAATAATTAATCTTTTCACAGTTTCAGGTTTCGGGGATTTCTTCTCGAGCTACATTTAAAAATTCTAAAGTCCGAATACCCGAAGCACTTGAAGTTAAAACATGATTAATTAACATTTTAAAAGAGATTATCTCGTAATTAACCTTTCACGGATTCGTGATTCGGGAAATTTCGACTCTGTTTCATCCAAAACTCCCGAACACGAACCGTCGATATTAATGGAATTTATCACAAATCAACGGTAATGATTTTTAGCATAGATTGTGGATCGCCAGGTATAATTTCCCATTAAGGTTAATAAATTTTTCATCAGTAAAAGTATACTCAAATCAATGCACCTAATGTGAATAAAAATGCTTGATTCTCAATTTCATTTTCACCTTTCGTAGAATAGTAAGTTTTATCCAACTAAGAAGCTTACGCATTCCCCTGCAACAGGTAACCCCATTCCGATTTTATCGATATCATGGCACCACAGAAGATGATTAAGAAGAATGATGCAGTTGGTGAATGTGTAAATCTGAATGCGGACATTCTGTCAGATACCACACTACGAGCCATAGACACTGTGAAATCTTGGACACAGGTGTTCGAGATTTTGGAACATGAGCTTGTAAATTGCCCAGAAGATTTTGGCGATGAAGTGAACGACACTCATGAAGCTAAACTCGAGGATATAGCTCAGTCAAAAAGAGAAGCTCGCTCGGCTCGAGTTAAGTTTCAAGAGGTTGTCTTATTGGTACCAAAGGATGATGTCTCAGATGTTCCTCGGCTTTCTCTTTCTAAACAAATAAGAGGTGATATGGATTTAAAGGCCTGGGAAACAAATCTAGTAGAAAGAAAAAGACTTGCCAGAGAGGTAAATGAAGCTTGTCTAGAAGCATTGTCATCACTAGACAAAGGAATAATTGATTTTGAAGGAAATGCTATCTCTGAATCCCTAGGTCAAATTGATATAGCAAAGAACCAGTATAATTCCAAGACAAGCAAAGAAGAAGCTCTGACGGCCATTCAGAAAATGAGCCAGATTGATCTTCTTCAAATAAATAAATGGATAGTAAACCCAAGCTTGCAATTACAGGTCATATCTCAAGGAGCAAAAAGGATACAAGAAACATTGCCTCGGGTGGAGAGGAAGTTATACAATTTTGAGGTGAATGAAGCACTTGAACCTTCAAAGTTGGTGGTGAAATTAGTGAGTAAATGCATCCTATGTGTTGAACACGGGAAAAAAGCACATCTGGAAACAAGTAAATAACATACGCATGCTATTAACATATTTGAGAGACAGATGGAAGTAAACAAAGAACATCGAAAATAGTGTGCCAAAGTACCAAGAAGATCAGACGATAGATATATCTGGCCTAAAGGAATGAGAAAAGAAGAAGTGTTTCGGCCAGCAGACGAAGAGATTGCCAACGTAGCTGATCATTCTCTATGCTCTGTTTTCTTATTTCAAATATTTTCTATTTTAAATTATGAGAATTCCAACCGTTTTGAGTTGCGATAGTTTTGTATAAATGCATAGATTGAAGACTATTAGTGGTTGCTTCTTGCTGAATGTAATAGAGAAAACTATCCGTATTGAGTATTAATACAAGTGCAGATAGAGATTCCAAATTTTGTTTAATTTTGGGTTATGTGTTTCTTATAGTTTTCCATATCTCAACATTTCTTTAAACAATTCTTTGATAAATGTTTGATTTCAATTTAGTACAACAACTACTGTAATTATATTGCATCAATGATTCGTTGAGTCTACATTTACTGTGAGTAAATCAAGACCTGTGAGCCGTGTGGATTATTGTATCTTATACCTTATTCAAGGTTACACTATCTATTTTATTCTACTGCAACAAGGTGAGACTCTTCAGCAATTGATGCCTTGCTTTGTTTAACAGTTTTGTATTCTTCTCTCACGTTATTCGATATTATGATTTCGACTCAGACACGAAATACGACCTCTATGTTTCCATACTGTTAGTTTCGTTTAAGGAATTTTTCTCATATAACTAAGGTAGAAAAAACACTCTTTAAAAACACTCTCTTAAAAATTTCCTGATGCATGACATTACTCTTTGAGCCTTAAGTTTAATCTCAGGAACAACATCTTTTTAGCGTCGTTGTTGGGGATGGAGAAACGAAGTTATTTTTCCCAGGGAAAACGACAAGCTAAGATTCTATCTTTGATAGTGAACAAAGATTGAATACACAAAGTAAGGCTATTTTTATCTTTCACTTGGAAAATCCACCATAGATAAACTGGCATTCGGTCGAAAGAATACCAAAAAGAATCCAGACTATAAGCAGACCACACCTGTATCAGATCCTGAAAGGTTGTTGAAACCAAAGGGATACCTCAAATCAACTACCGCAATGGCAAGTAAAATATACCAACCCAAAGTTGCAGAAGTCAATACTAAGGTTCTGGTTGAATAACTAACCCCTGAAGAAAATTTTAAACAAGCACCCTCTGCGGAGGCCTCAACTACCAAGCTCGAGGTTAGGTGTGAGAACCCGGAGGTAATTGTACCCAAAATAAAGATTGAGATTGACTTGTCTGATACTCCTAACGGTCAGAACAAAACATCCTCCTCTTCACCCATTTTCGTTAATACTTTTTCGACCTCATCCTCGCCCGAGGTAAAGGTTTTAGTTCTACGAAACCCTGAAGAACACATTTTATACCCAGATTCATCCCCTATCTGCTCTCCTATTTATGCATCTTGTAAGTCCGAGGAAACCAGTCTACACTTTCTTTTTACTCCTCTTCTATATTTTTCATCTCCTAACGACCTTTTCCGGATTTTCCTTTGCCACATCCCAAAGAAGTTGAAAGGTCACCACTTTGGTCCCTCGAAATTTTTGAAAACCCTCTTTTTTCCCGAAGTCCATCCCCTAGACTTCCAATGGCTGCTGCTAGAGGAGGTGGTGTCGAAGACGGAGGAGCAGGTGGAAAAGGTCAAGGAAAACCCCCACCCCCTATAATTTTTGCCAAGGTAGTAGCTAGATACGCTCCCTTGGTACTTCCTGTCGTCCTCCATGATTTGCCAGAAAATTATATCAAGAACTTACCAAAATTTACGGGAGAAGGAAATTTAACCGCAACAGAGAACATAACCTTTTTCGATCAGTTTGATGATATCCTTGGCATTGAGCATGGAGATTTTTACTCAAGTCTTTTAGTGCAAACATTCGAAATACAAGTAAGAACTTGGTTTCGAGGACTCCCAGTGGGATCCCTATGGTCATACGATGATTTAGAAAATGCATTCTTAAGACAGTGGGGAGAAAAGAAAGAATATATTTATTATTCATTGGTGAGAGATATAAATTTGTTGTTATTTACTTATATGATCTAACAGTCTTCTCCAATTCTGATGCAGAACATCTGGTTCATCTCAAACAAACCTTCGAGAAATGAAGAAAATTTGGTTTGTCTCTTAATCCTTAGAAGTCACATTTTTCTATGCAAGAAGGAAAGCTTCTGGGTCATATAGTTTTGAAGGATGGAATCAAGATCAACCCTAAGTGAATCAAGGCCATTAACACGATAAACATTCCTAAAAATAAGAAAGAAATCCAGTCTTTTTTAGGGAAGATAAATTTTTTGAGAAGATTTATCCCCAACTTTGTTGAAATTGTCAAACTAATCACATATATGTTGAAGAAAGACAGTGAAATGAAATGGACTGCCGAAGCTAAAACATCATTCGAGCGAGTTAAGAAATCTATAAGCGAAGCGCCAGTGTTAGCTAGTCCGGACTATAGTAAGGAATTATTGATCTTTTCTTTTGCATCTGAACATACTATCACAGCAGCACTCTTGCAAAAGAATGAAGAAGGTTTCGAACAGTCGATAACCTTTTTCAGTAAAAGTCTCAGAGACGCCGAGTTAAAATATGATATACTGGAAAAACAAGCTTACACAATGGTGAAAGATCTCAAATATTTCAAGACATATGTACTGCATTCCAAAATAATCGCTTATGTGCCAACAAGCTCTATCAAAGATATCTTGGTACAACCAAACAGTGATGGTAGGAGAGGTCGGTGGTTAGCTAAAATTCAGGATTTCGATATAGAAGTAAAACCAACCAAGCTAGTCAAAGGTCAAGGCCTGGCGAAATTGTTAGCAGAATCAAATTTCAGGGCACTAGGGATAAATCACCTGGAATCACACGAATATATCCCAGATATAGATGAACTTGACGATCAAACCCCTACAGTACAGATCGAAGATAAATTTTTTTCCTCTGATTGGTATTGCGATATTGTTTCATACCTCCTTACCCTTCAGTGCTCAAGTGAGATGACTCAATCCAAAGAGAGAACGTTGAAGTTGCACACAGTTAAATATTGTATTATTAAAGGCCAATTGTACTGGAAGGATCCTATAGGTTTCTTGTTATATTTTTTAACCTAAACTGAAACAAAGAATTTCATAAATGACTTTCACGAAGGAGTGTGTGGAGGACATCATGTCTGGAGGGAAACGACCTACAATATTTTAAGAGCCGGATATTATTGGCCAAAGTTATTTACTGATGTGAACGCCAAGGTCAGAGCCTGCAACCCTTGCCAACTGTTCTCTAGTAAGAAAAACCTCCTTGCAGTACCTTTGATCACATTCAAAGAAGAGGATCATTTTCAACAATGGGGTGTGGACTTCATCGGAGAAATCCACCCAGAGTCAAGCGCCCAACATAAATGGATTTTAACTGCTACCGATTATTTCAGGAAATGGGTCGAATCCATTCCAACTCGGAATGCCATCGATTCGATAGTTATAACTTCTTGGAAGAGAACATCCTATCGAGATTTGGTTTCCCTTGAAAAATAGTCACGGACAATGCCCAAGCTTTCAAATCTATGGAAATGATAAAAAAATTTCAAAAATATAACAATGTGTTGGGACATTCTACAGCCTATTATCCTCGGGGAAATGGGTTGGCTGAATCATCCAACAAGAGTCGGATGAATATAATAAAAAAAGTGTTGACGGAAAATAAGAATGCTTGGCACGTTCACCTGAAGTACACCTTATGGGCGAACCGAATCGGCACCAAGAAATCAATAGGTATGTCCCCTTTTCAAATGGTTTATGGTACTGACGTTGTCCTTTCTATCAATCTCTCTCTTCCTATGATGAATTTGTGGCAAGACGCAAAGGAGGAGCCAAATGGCATTACTAGTAGGATAAACCAAATAATCGAAGTCTAGCAAAACAGGGCCGAAGTAGATGACAAACTTCAAAAGTACCAAGATAATATGAAAGCCCTCTTCGATAAAAAAAGCTAAAGATAGGGATTTTCTTCTTGGTGATCTAGTTTTAAAATGGGATGCTAGAAGAGAAGATGCGCGAAAACACGGCAAGTTCGATCATCTCTGGCTCGGACCATTCAGGATTGCAGCTACAGAAGGAAAGAATTCCTTCCTACTGGAAAATATCGACGGAAAAATTTTTACCACCCCTATCAACGGGCGCTTTGTAAAACATTTTATGCAATAATCATGTTTCACATTACCATTGTATATACTAGTTTTGGTTTCTTGTTTCAATTTTCAATTTCATTTTCTTTCGTAAATTATCTAAATTTTACTTTTTTGTTGTAAATAAACTGAGTCTTATTCAATATCATAAAAGCAAAATATAAAATATATGTACTGCATATCATTTCTATTATGCAGAATTCTCTAACTTTTCCTATCTTGGTCCCGTGAAAAATACTTACTATCAGATGAGAAATGAGGAGGTATCAGAATCCAACGCTCGGTTTTCAAAACATTTTTTTTCTCTCAAAACAGGTGATGAATTAATAATTAGTTTGATTGAAAATATAAATGAAATCCGAGGTATGAACTTCTATACTTATTTTTCAAGCCAAAATTCTAATGAAATCTTATCGTATGTAAACAAGGTTCTACTCATGTAAATATAGTCACCTGATCAAAGATCAGAAAAGTATAAATCTGCTGATTAATTCCGAAGCATTATCCGAATGAAATGAAAATAAGAATAAAAAGGGGCTTAAAAAAAGAAGCTTGATAATTAAGAAGTGAACTTGTGTGGAAATGAGATTTTTTTTGCGTCAGACCCTCTGAATCCTCGTTCTGTTTCATTTTACCTATCTTTGAGCTTTTACTCTATCTTGATTTTCACTACCTGTCCTTAAGTCTTCATAGAAAGAAAGAATTTCTCCTTGACTCTGAAAACTTAAAAACATATTTTCAAAACAAGATTAGGAGAAAATATTTATGTTCCTTTGATTTTAACTGAAAGAAAGTATGTCTAGGATAATCCTAATAAGTTTATCTCTTCTAACAGATTTTAAATGATTAGTTCGCTCAAGGGCAATCCCTCGAAAATAAAAATTCCCCATAAAATCTTCCCTATAGGAAAATATGTATTGAAGATCGGGAGAGATTTAGTCCAGAGTACAATCAAAAATTGTTGATAGAC
>JASDQU010102099.1:205186-217150 GCA_032191745.1 Picea mariana | reverse complement strand
AGTAGAGACTACCAGCAAGAAGAGGCTGAGCAGAAGGAGACCAGTAGCAACAGCGTAGCAGCAACAATAGCAGGAGAATGGAGCAGAGGGTAATCTCCAGAGATTTGTTTGGGATCCAGGAGGATTTCCAAAAGCGTAGAGGGGAAGCGCATGAGCAGGAGCTCATGATTTTGCAGCTCAGGAGTTTGATGCAGGAGCATCGCTCCACACCAGCCAGCCACATCAACACACATGCATTCAAAGATGAAGGAGACGTGCAGCCTCATTTTGAATTTGAAATGAATGTAATTTAATGTGTTTAGGCTGTTGAGCCATAAAGCCATGCTTTGTGCAGGCATTAGATGAGATCGGCTTTAATGACAGATTGGCTGAGATCTAGATCCAGACGTTGGACTAGACAGCCATTTATTGTAATTGAATAGAGTAGGTGAGTTTGGAGGGAAGCGCTCAAAGAGTCCCGTTAGGTAAAATATATTTTCGTATCTCATTTTGAGTTAGTTGGGTAGAGGAGAGAGTGGTAGAGTATGAGAGAGCCAGAGAGAGCTTGAGAACACCCTTGTAAAATACAAGCATTTGCCATATTAATATAAACAGAAGCAGTTTTTCTTGCATGATATTCTGTGTTGTGTGGATGTCTGTGAGTGTTTTTCATATGTTTTGAATGTATGCTGTGGTTGTACATTTGCAGGTTGTTTTGATTTCAGGTGAAGGTCTTTGAGGCTTTACACCAGGAGGGTGTGATAGAACGCTGCGGGTTCTGAGAGCCGTGCATAGAGGATGCACTTCTGAACTCTGCGGAGTCAGACAGAGACGTGCTATGGCACAGGAACTGAAGTCAACAACTCAGGGGAAGACCTCAAGGTTGATGAACACCTTGGAGGCAAGGCTGTGTAGCTGAGACACAGTTGCAGACAGAATCACTGAGGATTCTGTAGAAGCTCTGCCAGGTGGGCATTGAGCATATGCGCTGCGGTGCATTGAGAAGAACTCGGCTGTGAGTTCATCTAGAAGAACCAGAATCACTAAGGATTCTGAAGAGCTCTGCCAGGTGGGCATTGAGTAGGTGCATAGGTGCACAGGGCGAGACAGAACTGCTGAACATTCTGTGAAAGGAGAACTCTTCCAGGTGGGCATTGAGTAGGTGTGCATTCATGCACAAAGGAGAGAAGAGAACTATTTGAGTTCTGTATATTGAAGGAAGAATCCACTGAGGGATCTTCACAGGGTTGCTGAATACCCTGCAGACTCAGCAAGAGGTTGCTTGAGGCAGAGGATAGCTAGGAAGGCATCTAAATTCTCCATTTGAGGGAGAAAGGAAAGGAGAACCGAGTTTCTGTGGAGCTCAAAGCTATAGGAAAGCTCAGGATGTATAGCACCTGCGTGTGGATGAGAGGACTTTGCAAGAAGTGAAGGAGTCAAAGAATCTTTCGAGGAGCCTAAGAGAAAGAATCTCAGGAGGAGTTAGCGTTTTCATATGCGCGGCGAGAGGCTTAACGTCTAGAGCTCGCAGAAGAAAACAAGCAAAGGTCGAGGCCTTTGAGAACTTGGATTTCTTCCAAGTCTGGGAGAAAGGAGTGTGCAAGCTCAGAAGGGAGCACAACAGCCGTTGGATCAGCGAGTGAAGGAGATCTGGATTGTTGGTTTTCACATCGAGGAAGCGCACAGGAAGAGAGGATCTGAGCCATTAGATCTTGCTCAGGATCGTCGACAGCCGTCAGATCTACAAAAGTTGCACAAGAGTTAAACTCTCGCAGGCAAGAGGAGAAATCCCGACAAGAGGTGGAGCCATCGGGATATCGGCACTTGGAAAATTGAGATTCTCGAGGCCGTGTAGATCGGGACATTCCAAGTCCCGAAACAACGAAAGAATCACAACCGTCTATCAGTTGGGACACGTGGGCGATATCGGGAGCCCATCGGCATATCGGAGGTTGGGAAGGCAAGACTTCCAGAGCATCAGAAGTCGCAAAATCACGAGAAGCGATCAGGACCATCCATCATAGGAGGACGTGTAGAGGAGATCAGAGTACTCATGATGTTTCCTGGAAGGTTGTCGTCCATCGGTGTATCGGGGATCGGGATATCGGGGATCCCGTGGACAAGAAGTCCAAACCTTTCAGAATTGCGAGGTCCAAAACCCCGACAAAGTGAAAAGCTTCATTGTGGGAGCTAGCTGTCATCACATCAGAGAATCAGGATTCGAGATATCGACAGTCCCGAGGGGAATTTTTTTTCGACATTTGAAACCCTGATGTCCCGAGGGAGATCAGGGACCGTTGATTTTAGTAGACGATCACGACTGTTGATCATGCTGAAGATGGAAGCCGACGTCATATCGAGATTCGAAGAATCGGGGTTCGCGGGGACGAGAAGTCCATGTATTTTGGAACTCCAAAGTCTGAAACACCGAATGGAGGGAGGTACCATTTAGGGGGCCAGCTATCGGCATAGCGGAGAGTCAGGATTCGACATTTCGCGAGTCCTGAGGGCATGAATATTTCAGTATTGAAAAGTTTGAAACCCCGATGAGGAATGTGGCTGCAGTCATATAGGAGGGGGTCGTGTGGACCAAAGGTCTAGCCCGGGGGGCTAACGAAAGTTGGAGCGCATCAAGATTTTGAAGTCCAAAACCCTGACAGGAGACAAGGCTACGGTCTTGTGGATTTATGGTCATATGGGCCGGGAGCATAGCCATTAGGGCTAACGCGTAAAGGGCGCGCATCAGCAATCGGAGATCGAGGATTCGAGAGGACAGGGAGTCGTGACATCAAGGATCGCGAAACCCCGAAACCCGATATTGATTTGGGGAAAGGTCATAGGCGCCTGGAGAGGCCGTGACAGGGAGAAAGACCTGTGGGTCAGATTTTCATAGTGATTCCCGAGGGAATCCAAGGAGTCGCTTCGGCTCAGGGTGTGCATTAGAAAGATCCTATGTGCAGAGGGTTGGGAGGCAAGGCCTCACTACGTCAGATAACCTTGTCAAAGTCAACAAAAAGAAAGTAGTTAGAGAAATACCCCAGATTACGAAACGAACTAGCACTTTATGCAAGCATTGTCAATAAGGAAAGCAAACAAATACCATGTTTAAATCAAAAGAATATTCAACGACAAGACCACTAGAAATTGTGCACACTGATCTAGTTGGACCAACTACAACAAAGGGTTTAAAAGGTGATAAATACTTTATGTTTTTAGTTGATGATTATACAAGAATGACTGCAGTTTTCTTTATCAGGAATAAGTCAGAAGATTTTGAAAACTCCAAGGTCTACAAGGAAATGGTTGAAAATGAAATGGATTCAAAAATCAAATGTTTGAGATCTGATAATGGAGGAGAGTTCACTTCAAAGGAATTTATGGACTACTGCAGAAGGCATGGAATAAAAAGACAATTTTATGTTGCTAGGACACCTCAACAGAATGGATTTGTTGAAATAAAGAAAAGGACAGTGCATGAAATGGCTCGAACAATGTTAATGGATTCCAAATTGACGAACATATTTTGGACACATGTAGTGCATACAACGGTTCACATTCAAAACAAAGTAATTCTCAGAAAAACCACTGAAAAAAGTCCCTATGAGCTATGGAAAGGAGGACCAACAAATGTGAAGCACTTCAGAGTATTTGGAAGAAAATGCTACATCAAAAGAGAAAAGATGGCAGAATGGGAAAGTTTGACTCTCGTGTGGACAAAGGAGTACGTGTTGGTTACTCAAATACAAGGAAAGCATACAAGTTTTACAATTTGAGGTTGAACAAAGTTGTGGAAAGCATCATTGTAACAATTGATGAAACAGTTGGATGAGAATTAAAGGAAGAAGAAAATGAATCAATGGAACAACTTTACGAAGAAGAAGCAGAAGATGAAGAAGAAGTAGAAGGGGAAGATGAAGAGGATCATACAGAGGTAGAAGAGAAAGTTCAACAAGTGCCTCCAAAGACACCTAGAAAATGAGTACATAAGAATCATCCTTCAGATCAGATAATCAAAAACAAAGATGCATAAGTTGAGACTAGAAGAAGAATCCGTTCACCAGAACAAACACACCTATTACTCTCATCTCCGATTGAACCAAACATTTTTGAAGAGGCAAAAAATGATGAATTTTGGAATAAGACCATGGATGAAGAATTGGATCAAATAGAGAAGAATGACACTTGGGAATTTGTTCCAAGACCAAAGAATAAAAATGTGATTGGCACAAAGTGAGTATTAAGAAACAAATTAAATGAAGATGGACATGTTACAAGGAACAAAGCTAGATTGATATGTAAAGGATACACATAGGTTGAAGGAATCGATTTTGAAGAAACATTTTCTCCAATTGCTAGAATGGAAGCATTCTGATTGATCCCTGCTTATGCATGCTCCAAGAATATTAAAGTGTATTATATGGACGTGAAATCGGCTTTTCTGAATGGAGAACTTGAAGAAGAAGTCTACATTGAACAACCAAAAGGATTTCAGTTGTCAGAGAACACATATTATGTGTTTAAATTGAAGAAGGCCTTGTATGGTCTAAAACAGGATCTTAGAGCATGGTACTCTAGACTGGATAAATATCTACAATAGGCAGGGTTCAGAAAAGGAAGTGCAAAAAACAACCTCTACATCAAGGTAACTCAAGATAGTATTTTATTAATTGAAGTTTATGTTGATGGTATTATTTTTGGAAGTACTGATGACAGGTTAAGCCAGAAATTTGCAAAGGATATGCATAATGAATTTGAAATGTCATTACTTGGAGAACTATCCTTCTTTTTGGGTATTCAAATACATCAAAGCAACCAATTTTTATTTATTTATCAAACTAAGTATATCAAAGAAATGCTAAAGAGGTTCGGAATAGAATATTGCAAAACAATTACCACTCCTATGCAAACCAGTTGCAAGTTGAGAAAAGATGATGATTCAAAGTCTACAGCCCAGAGCCAATACATGTCAATGATTGGTAGCTTACTATATGTGACAACATCTAGACCAGATGTAATGCATGCAGTTGGACAGGTGACACGATTTCAAGCAGCACCAAATGAAACACATGTCTTAGTAGTGAAGAGTATTTTCAGATATCTCAAAGAAACAAAAGAGTTTGGATTATGGTATCCAAAAGGAAAGGATCTATAACTTATTTCCTACACAAATGCATATTTGGTAGGTTGTATTGATGATCAATGAAGCACCAATGGAGCAACATTCTACTTGGGTGAGTGTTTAGTATCATGGTTAAGCAAGAAACAATCATCATTATCCTTATCTACAGTCGAGACAGAGTATATTGCAGTAACATCATGTTGTACATAGGTTCTATGGTTGAAACAAACTCGGACAAATATACAGGTTGAGTATGATGAGCCCATTCAAATCTATTGTGATAATACAAGCACCATCAATATATTAAAGAACCCAGTGATGCACTCCAAGACGAAGCACATTCCAATCAAGTATCACTTTCTACGAGAACATGTTGTAGAGAAGAACGTCAGAGTTGAATTGGGCACAAAAGAACATGTGGCATATATCTTTACAAAACCGCTTCCAAGAGAAGCCTTTGAGTAGCTTCTCCATAGACTCTGAGTAATTTATAATTCAAAATGAATGCTTTTGAATGCTTATATTATATGTCTTAGATTTACACGAGGAAGCACCATAAAGAGGAAAATTTAGGTTGGGAGATCAGTTTCAAGAAGAGTTCAGTTAGGGGGAGCAACTATGGATGGAAATATGCCTTTTACATTGATGACAAAGGGGAGAGATGTATCAGATGCAAAGATAGAATTGCTTGGAGAAAGAGCACAGAGGCATGGTTCCAGGGGGAGCATGAGTGATATGAATTCAATATTGCATGACATGACTTCAGTATTGCATCAAAGTGTTTCCATCAATGCCAAAGGGGGAGATTGTTGATTAATTGGGTTGGTTTTCATTGATGTCAACTCTTGAAGAAAGTTTGGTAGCGAATTACGATAGCACAAAGGTTTGGGTAATGGACCAAAATTTGTTTGATGGATAATGGTATGAGTTTTGATATATTTGTAGGTAAGACTATTTTACATTGATAGTACATGTCATGCCATTTCCGGTGGTATGTGGAATGTCACATAACTCCTCACGGCTAGAGAGTTATGGCCATATGAAGTTGGAGAACCCTCAGAAGTCATCTAGAAGCCCCAAAAGGTCAAAGTAGTCAAAGTGTTTGCAAAATAATTTTTTTGAATAATAAAGTTAATGGAGAACTCCCTAAAATAAGGAAAGTGGGATGCTACATGAAAGTATAAATAAGTTGCAAGGCTCTCTCATTTAATCACACTTGAACCTATTGAATATCATTGAATATATATTTTCTGAAAGGTTATTTGGGTAGGTATTATTGATAGAGAAAAGTGAGGCAGAAAAAGTGCAACAAAAAAATTGCAGCAGAAAAATTGCGACAAAAAAAGTGCGGCAAAAAAATCGTGACAAAAAAAGTGCGATATAAAAATCGCGGCAGAAAAAGTGCGGAAGAAAAATCACGGCAGAATGATAGAAAAAGTGCGGCAGAAAAATCACGCCAGCAACATGGTTGGGGTCTATTTATGAGAGATATGGAACATCTTGTTTGAGGTATGTTTTGTGAGCTAGGTTTTATCTCTTGATATGGTATTGGATGTTCAGTATTGCTACATATATCAGATTTATTGAGGGATACAATTGATATTTTGTTGTTGGTATTTGGCATATGGGTATTGGTCTTTTGGTTGTGACGTGTTGCTGAAGTTGTTGGTTTAGATTGAGGCTACATAACAATGAGGTTTGGGCACATGGTTTGATGTAAGGGTTTATGGTATTTGGTTGTGGAAAGTGTGATGTATTGCTAAATAAATTTTGATGGTTATATTGGTACTTGTACTTGGTGTATGGTTAAGGTACATGGTTGAGACAAGTAGTTGATGATTTGGCACATACATGAGGTGTATAATTGATGATGTTGGTACATCTTGATGAGTCATAGTTTATGTGTATTTGATGTATGATTGGTACATATTTGGTGCATGGTTGATGCATTCGTTGATGGTACAGGTTGAGGTATAGGTTGGTGCATGGTTGATGCACTTGTTTATGGTACAAGTTGATTATAGGTTGTTTGGACATGTTATTGTGACAGGTAATTTGTATAGGTTTGGTGCATGATTGATGCATTTGTTTATGGTACAAGTTGAGGTACATGTTGGCACAGGTTATCGGTACAGGTTGTTACAGGTTGATTACAGGTTGATTGGTACATGGGTACATCAGTATATCTCACAGTGATAGTGTGAAAGTGGTTCCATCATTCTACTTCTACGTCAGGGCGGTTGGACGGGGCAAGGTCAGGTGGTTGTAGCCACCTTCCGGTTGTAGTCAGAGAACATAGGGGGTTGTATCCTCTTCTGGTCGTAGCTAGAGAATTGGGGAGTTGGAGCTTCCCTCAGGTTGTAGCCTGAGAAACTAGGGGGCTAGAGCCTCCTTCCAGTTGCAGCTGGAAAACAAAGGAAGTTTGTGCTTCCAATGAATGTAATTATTCAAGACATATAAGAAAAAACATTCCGTGGTTTTCTCCCACTTTGGGTTTCCACGTAAAAACATTGGTGTACTGTGTATGTGTATGATTTCTCATTTGTTCATTGTTTATTTACTCTATAATTATTGGATGATAATGATACAATGATATAACACTTGCATTATATGGTTGAAAAGGTTTTTATTGCTCTATTTCTGATTCACCCCCCCTCTCAGTAATCCAACAACTGGTGTACTAGAAACCTGAGGCTGTGCTCCCCCTTAGACATCAATTTGTGCCTCTGCATCATCCTTAATACTGACTCTCGACTTGAGAGACCTATGAAAAGATATACCCTCCTCAAATCTAACATCTCTACTCACCACCACTCTTCGATGTGATGGAATGTAAATATGGTAGGATTTGGAGACCTCTGAGTATCCAACTAGAATCCCCTACTGGGATGTGGGGTCTAGATTTTTCCTCTTCTCTGAGGGGACATGAGAATAAGTCAAGTAGCCAAAAATCCCGATGTGCTCGACATCGGGCCTCCTACAAGTGAAGGCCTCCTCAGGAGTAATCTTCCCCAAAATCCTATGGGGACTACTGTTATGCAGGTAAACTGCAACAACACTCGCCTCAACCCAAAGGTATAGAGGAAAACTTTGATCATGCAACATAGATCTCACTGCATCTATAATCACCCTATCTTCCTCTCAAAAACCTCGTTCTACTGGGGGTTGTAAGGAATGATCATTTCTCTTCTGATCCCTGCATGGGTACAAAATTCTACAAAATCACTGGAGGAATACTCACCTTCGTTGTCTGCCGCATGACCTTGATCCTCTCTACTGTCTGGTTATCCACAAGAGTTTTGAACTCTTGGAACCTCTTGAATACCTCACTCTTGGCCTTCAAGAAATAGATCCATGTCTTCCTGGAGTGGTCATCAATGAATGTGAGATAATAATCACAACCACTCAAGGATTCATGAGACATGGGCCCACAGAAATCTGTGTGTACTAAATCCAGTACCCTAGCTGACCTGCTATCACAGCTGGGAAAATAAGCCTTGGTAAACTTACCAAGAGCACACCCTTTGCACACATCCTGATGCTCTAAAATGAACTGTGGCACTCCTGTCACAACCTCTATCAGTCCTCCAAGAGCCCCATGATGAAGGTGAGCCATCCTCTGATGCCATAGCTCACACAACTGATTGATGTTTTCACTAATTGTCGCCAAAACACGAAGGGGCTGAAAAATAAATCTGAATAGTTTCCCATCCCTCACTCCAATCACCTGCACTAAGGTGAGACATGACCCCTTAGGGTGTATGAGGAACTTTGTCCCTTTGAAGGACACCTCAATACCCCTGTCTTGGAGGGTGGAAACTGAAATCAGATTCTTCTTTAACCTAGGTACGTAAAGAAAATCCCTGAACAAAATAGGTGGCAAGCCATCTCTCTGAAAGGTAACTTATATGCCACTCCCAACAAACGTGACTATGGTGTCATCACCAATAGAAATCTCCATCTTGACCTCTGTATCTCTAAGGTCAATAAAATTCTCCCTCAAACCATTCATGTGGCTTGAAGCCCTGTTGTCTATGTACCAGATATTGGGTGTTGTCTCAACTGAAGTGCGACAAATAAGGAAGGACCACTCCCTCTCAAAATGTGTCTGAAACTCTGCCTCCTCTGCTGTGCCACCCTACTTATTATTCCTATTGGGACATTGTCCAACATAGTGCCCCATTTTCTTACAAGAAAATCACTTCACTTTGTTCATATCCATCTTCTGCCCACTGCCACTCTCTCTCTATGGCTTGGCCTCCCTCTTGGGACCTTATCGAGCACCCTTGCCGACCTTCCTCTTTCCCTTTGACCAAAGAGAAAGATCCTCGTCACCCTGAGATATCCGCTATTGTCCTGAAGACTCTAATCTGCATCTCATCTCATCTCTGAGATATCCGCTATCATCCCAAAGTCTCTCCCAAGTAGGCATAACCTGAAGACTCTAATCTGCATCTCATCTCCTCCTATACAAAATCATCCCAAGTAGAAATATTGACACAAAGGTTTTTGGTCAACACGACCCTGGATAAAACCGCCCCGGGAAAACCAGTTTGGAATGTGAATCTATATATGTGATGTAACGAATGTGAGATATAACAAGTACATGAAACAAATGAACTTTATACAATGGTAGCCTCTCTCAAGATGCTATACAAGTCCAATAAGGTGAATGCGCCCAAGCATGGTGTGCCCTTCTCCTTTGTTGCTCAATCTCACTGAAAGCTTGCGCCCTTGCCCCTTGAAGTGTTGTAGAAGAAACCCTTGCACACAACTCTGAACTAGTGTGCTACCTCTCCAAAAAAACACTCCTCAAGGAAATATGACAAGTGCAATACCTACCTTCTAGATGTGCGCCCTCCTCCTATAGTGCTCCCTCCTCAAAATAAACATCAACACCAAAAAATAATGGAAGCCAAAGCCTCCTAGAGCGTTCCATGGAAGGAGGATCCCTTGAAACACTCATCCATTGCTTCCATTCCCATCTCTATTTCTCTCCTCTTCCTCTCGAAGTGAAAAAAAGATAGAATGAGCCTCTCTTGGCCCAATGCACCCCTCTTGAACCTCCATAAGGAAACCTAAGATATGGATGGCTAAGATCTCTCCATCCATTCTCGAATAAAAGGTTGAGACCATCCCACAATAATATCAGTCACAAACCCACTTTGGGTTAAGTTCCCTAAGTTCACTTTATGTCCCCTCATTCACCTACAAAGTGAATAATTAGTTACTTTTTCCTAAGTGACAAAAGTTCAACTTTTTGACTTAAGTCAAATTTGAATTAGACATAAAGTACAAGGTACATAGTACCAAAGTATTTCCCACTTGTGGTTAGTGACTCAAACCCACAAGGGGACCACTTCCCAAGGTACCCAAATCTCAACAAGAATGTCATCAAAGAAAACTAAGACAAAATGATGGAGAAAATGATGGAAGACATGATTCATGAGACTTTGGAAAGTGGAGGGGGAATTACATAGGCCAAAGGGCATGACCAAGAACTCATAGTGGCCCTCATGAGTTTGCAAGACAGTAAGGTTGTCTTGGGAATGTCATCCTCTTTCATACATATTTGGTGGTAACCAAAATGAAGATCAAGTTTAGTAAAGTAGTGAGCACAACTCAATTCATCCAGTAGATCATCAATGACAGGAATGAGAAACTTATCTTTGATGGTGAGTTTGTTGAGAGCATGAAAGTCGAGACACATGCACCACGTGCCTTGTTTTTTGAGGACCATGACCACATGAGAAGAATAAGGGATAGTACTATGGCGGATGACACCCGTGTCGAGCAATTCTTGAACAATTTTCTCAATTTCATTCTTTTTGGAAAAGGGATGGCGATACATGTGGACATTTGGAGGAAGACTACCCGAGACTAGAGGAATGGAATGATAATGAACACCGCAAGAGGGAGGAAGGCCATGGGGAATGGAAAAAATAGTGTGATGTTTTGAAAGTATAGATTGGAGGTTAGGATGCATAGAGGGCATCTCAACTACTTGAATGGCATTGAGCTGGGAAATAATTTAGGAATGACATTGTTTGAGGAGATTTTCCATTTGATGGGAACTGATGATCTCAGGGGAGCCTGCTGTGATGCCTTGGAACTTATACTGTTGGTCGTCCTGTTGAAACTGCATGGTCAATTCCTTAAAATACATGAGGATGGGACCGAGAGTGCGTAACCATTCAGCACCCAAAACAATGTCATAACCACCCATGTCGATAGTGAACATGTAATATTTCAAGTTGTACTGGGCAATTTAGAGATGCACATTTTCACAACACCCCCCACATTTCATGGAACCTCCATTAGAAATCATGATTGGAAAATTGTTGATTGCATGGATATAGTAATGGGTTTATTGAGCAATGTGTCGATGAATGAAATTATGAGTGCTACCATTGTCAACTAGGATGATGACCTTACGGTTCTTAATGTAGCCAATTAGCTTGAGAGTTTGGGGACTAGAGAATTCAGTGAGTGCATTCAAGGAAATGGTCGATTAAACTTCTGGTGGATCAGATGGCAGAGTGATAGGAGCTAGCTAAGAAATGATAGGCATCACTATGATCATGAAGAAAAGAGGAGTCCAATGGAATAGGTCCCAAGTAGGGGTGCTGAAAAGGGGGTCGAGACCATATGAAAAAAAGGCTAAAAATTGATAAGTATCACTGCAATCAGGATGAAAAGATGATTCCAATGAGATAGGTCTCAAATAAGGGTGCAGGCAGGCCCCACAATTTTTTTAGTTTTTACACTCTCGTGGAGTTATACTTCGAGCTGAAGAATACTGCAGTGTTGAAAGGCCCAAATTCTTAACAGGAAAAAATGTGTAGTAATTTCGTAACCAGAATGCA
>JASDQU010102099.1:151359-197669 GCA_032191745.1 Picea mariana | reverse complement strand
CATAGATCTGGGTGGGTGGACTCTGACCATCCAGATCTTCTCGTTACTTACCTTAATGCGCATTCGCACCCCGGCTTAAAGCCGACATCTCTTCCTCTCATCAAACGGTCATTACAGACCCTGAGATTCCCGAAGGAATCTCGTCCGTTCATCGGGACTTAGCCACATGCTAACATCTCGATAGTATGGTCGGGATTTATCACTATGAGAGTCCGAGTTCTTTGTCAACGGAACTCCGGAATCCCCGATTTTCCGAAACGGTAATCTCTCAACACGTGGCCATCTCAGATCGGATGGTCCACGACTGCTCCGGGGTTTCCACCATGGAAGGTCCCGATCCTTTTGGGGTTTTGGGCTTCCAAACGCCGATGCGCTCTAACTCCCGTTAGCCCTCCAGGATAGACTCGTGGTTCACATGACCTCTCCTTATGTGACCACAGTCATACCTCCTATTGGGGTTTCGGAATTTGCAATGCCGAAATGCATAAACTTCTTGTCCACGGGATTCTCGATTCTCCGAATCCCGATTTCCCGAAATGGGAAATCTCACGACACATGTCCTCCGTCTTTCTGACGATCTAGATCTATTTCAAATCTTTCTCCCCTAGTCTCCGAGGTTTCACCTTCGGACATCTCCTGACAGATCCAATGGCTGTCGGGTTTTTCCGGCCGAGATCTGACGGCTCAGACGGTTCCTAACCAATTCAAAATTTTGCGTATCGCGATTTCCACATTCCTGTGTATTTCAAAAGAAATTTTAATCCCTACGCACATTTTTCCAGATTCGACGGTCACGAGGGCTTGCCTTCCCCCCCGAACAGATCCTAAGGTTCTAACACCATTGGTGTAGAGACCTGTCTCCCTGTGGCCATAGACCACACCAGTTGCGGTTTCACTCGCCGCTATACTTCTTGAGCTCGTAAGCACAATCAAGAAACTACTTGACACTCCGGAACAAACCAAGGTCCGAAATTGGTCCTCCCGACCCAATTTTACTTCGCATTCTCGGTCCAAAGACCGCTCCACTGGCCCATCTAGGCTCAGTGTCGAAACCTTGGCTGTGATACCAATTTGTAGCGCCCCTTTTTGGCTACCATAACTTAATTGCTCTTAAAATACAAGCATTAAATAAAACACATTCTCATTCATGCATTTAAATAGTTAAACATATTAAAATCAGAGTAAAACATATCATTACTGCTATATTTAAACAATCCATAGTATTTCATCTTTAATCATATACACAGCGGAAAACATGATAAAATGTGATAAGACATAGTCAAATACTTATCTTGTAACAATGGTGAAATCCACCAACCAAGTGCAGGCCTTCCATGAACCTCCCAGCCTTAGACCACACTGCTCATCAGCTCAGTAGTGGGTCACCCCCGAGCTGGGACTAAGCTCCAACCCAAGGTAAGGAATCCTAGGCTAGGCTGAGGTTACAGGGAAAACAACACAGAAATATCTAGAAGGATTCTTCCCAAAGATGCCATCTTACGCCCACTACTACCAGACTCTCATTTCCCACATGCCTGTTCCACCCGGGAGTATACACCTTCACATGCAGAGTCCATTGGTGCTAACCTCCCTCTCTGGGTCTCGGCAACAGGCTGGATCAGGAAGTCTCAGAGCCCATAGCTGGTGCTGGGCACTCTCTGGAAGAAACCACTTCCCAACAAACTCTTTCTCCTGGAAAGAGTTGCTCGCAGGCCTGAAAACCTGCCTCTTCCAACATCATCCACCTCCCTCACCTGGAGGGAGGTCATACACAAGTTCAGCACAGGATTCTCTGGCCAGTATGCCATGCGCAGACCAGTACTGTGTGGCCACAACAATCAATTGGGAAAATAGGCACGCGCTTCCCAAACGGGTTCAGCAACATGGGATAGTCTCACGGTTTTGGTTTCAGGATTGTACAAGGAGTGCAAAGATCCCACGCACAAGTTCCAACTTCTCAGACTGAGGATGTACTCCCTATCTACCAAATCAACACAAACTTTTTACCGCCTTCAGGGTTGTACCAGGGTATTCTTGCAGAGGTCAGACGGGTTCACGCTCAGATGGTCGGGTAGACTGGAGGAGATCCCCCTCCCACGGTTCATCTCGGCTATTATATTTGCATGCACCAGGGTTGACACTTGTCACCCTGGGAACTGCATGCGTTCCCACAACATGCATCCCTTTTGCACGTTTTCCCCTTGCCAAGAACTTAGGATAAAAATAAAATACACATGTCTTTTTTGGAATAATATTAAAATATTATTCCCAGGCTTAAGCCCCCTATGCTTAGCCCCTAGGCTCAACACTTAGCTCCTTTTTCCCACCTTCCAACCCCTAATTCCTTGCCCACTCTATGGACGCTCATTCCCCCTTCACTCATTCATCGTGGTCGGTCTACACCTGGCGGTGTTTATATTTTATTAATCATTCTGCATACATACAAGTACAACAACAGGCTCCTGGCCTTCAACACTTAAGCTCCCTGGCCTAACAAACACATAAGCCTACCGGCTTATACAAAAATTGGCTCACCAGCCTATAGAACATATTTACAATCTCTTTCAGAACATGTTTTATAGCGGGGCTCGGCCTTGGGGACACTACATCAGGGCACCAACTAAGGAGGCTAGACCATACCCTTAGCCGTACTACCTGAATACCTAGGTACTAGAGAGTATCTTCTCGAGTGATGTTCTCGGTGGCACTATATAAGTCAAGCAATTGATCAATTTATCTCTAGAGGGCTTCAAGATATCTAGGCCGATCCATATACAAGTGTTTTCTGATGCGCTACCACTCAAAGGAGTACTGATAAGGGTTACAACGGTGGCCACCAATGTGAGCTTAGGTACCGCTTGTAGTTTTTGCGTGTATGCTTCCCCGACCTTGGATTTATGCATTGAATGACAAATCTTTGTAGCTTTAAGATGTCAGAATATGTCTCTACCCTAAAAAAAAAATTACCCACAAATTTTTTCCAAGGAAAGTGCTCTGATACCACTTGTAAGGTAATATATCTATTATAATAGCTAAAAACAGAAATATTGTAGAGAATAACAACGAAACAACACAATAGATGAAACCACAACACACAAATAATACCTTTATTGATAGGAAACAATGTTCACTTTCCTCTTTGAGGGGGAAACCTCCAGAAGAGCAATGCTCTATCACAACAATTCTCAAGACAAGACTTCTCATACCCTCGACTCCTATTCATACTAAATCTATCTACCAAAAGAACAATCTAGAGGAAGATCTTTTAGAATCAAAAGCTTCTATTGAGCCTTCTTGCATTTGACTTATTCTTCCTTATTTTTTGAAGAGATGGTTTCTTTGATGAAAAGGCCTTAAGTATCACTTTGTTTAATTCATGTTTTTTCTTATTGAGTAGTGATCCTTCAGAAATTTTAGGGAATTCCATATTGACTAATTGCATGTTACAAATAATCTAGTCATCACTAGAAGCAAAGTTAACTTAATTATGGGTTTGAAGAAACAATTAGCAAATACATTTGAGATGACTTTCTTTGTTCTATTGCATTTGTTTTTTGGAATGCAAATCTTACAAATGCATGATGGTATCTTTACTTCTCAAACTTAATATGCACTAAATCTATGACAAAAGTTTAGAATGGAGGATTTTAAACCTTGTACTACACCTTATTAGTGGGAAGAGAAGCTAACTAAGCAGCGTGATTCTCTGAAAGTTGTTGCTACACTCTATCAATAGCTCGTCGGTAGCCTTAATATCTATTTAACTCATAATAATCTTGATATTTACTTCATTGTCAATGTGGTTTCTTAGTTTATGTAGGATCCATGAGAAAGTCACCTTAAAGATGCAATGAGAATTGTTCAGGATGTTCTGTAGGAATTGATATGGCCAAGGGCCAAGATATCTAAAATGTACATTAAAATAATCGATAAAAATAAGCCTCTAGTAGTAGTATCCTGAAATCTGAACCACGTGGAAATGCAAGTAGGGTGATAGATATGGGTGTGTTAAGCTTTAAGCTATTATTAGGTTTCTTTTCAATTTACTCAATAACCATAGCATAGATAGGATCACTGAGAGAAACACAATCACAAGAGTACACAAGAATTTATCCTGGGAAACACTCAAGGGGAAGAAAACCCAACAAAACTTCTTTAATATAGATTCATCATTCAATAACCAAGTACAGTACCAGAATAACTCTCTCTCTACGAGAGACAAACTACCATGATGCTAGACTGGAAAATACTCAAATAACCATATCCAAACACTAGAGAATATCCTCTCCCAACCAATTCACCTCTCTCTCTTCCTTCTTCCGGCAACTGGTAACTGCAACTTCCTTCAATACTTGTACACTAGATGAGTGAGTTGAGTGAGTGAACAAATGAGGCGTCAACATCCTTTATTTATACAAACTAGAAAGTGTTGAAAGGAGGTGTCTCTTCACTGGCAGGGCCGACTTCTCTTTCTGGGTAGTTAGAACCACTTTAATTTTCCTGGGGGGTGACTTCTTAATATAATATTTTTATCTTTTACTTTATCCACAAAAGCGGATAAGAATATTCTTTGCAGTTACACAATATTTCAACACTCCCTCTTAACAACAAGGATATTCTTTATCTTTTGATAGGTCACTAGATGTCATCATCAACTTAACAATATCATCTGGGAAATATCATCAACTGGATAATCATCATCAACTGGATAATAACATCAACTGGATAACATCATCAACTGGGTAACATGAGGCATCAATGTAATCCACTTGATCATCTGGCATCACGATCACTGACTGGTTCTCCATGAATCTGTATCAAAGAAGTTTTGTTCTCTTTATCTTCGCATAGAAGATACTCTTTCTTTCTTTCATCTTCACGAAGAATATACTCTTTCTTATCTTCACACAAAAGATATTCTATGAATTTTTCCATTCCTTTTATGTTGTCCCTTCTCTTGTAGTCCTTTATCTCACCCATCCACTGGGGAGGACTACTATCATAGCTTCATTCGTAGTCATCCCACATGAACTAGAGAAGCTAAGATGCTAGCCTGGGAAAGAATAGACTCCCTTTCCATGATCGACGTAGGATCATGACACAAACCTCAAGAGCCAACTAACCAATCCACATGTTCAAGGTTTGTGTTCTAGGCTACTCAATCCTTGGCCAGAGGAGAGTATCTACTCGCTGCCCCTTGGAGAAACATCCACACTCCTCTCTATGAGGGTGGTCACACCCCTCTCTACGAGGGTATTCTAGCATGTCCCTAGAGTATCCAAAACTCATCACTTGGACAACGACCAACCTCAAAAAATTTCTCATTCCCCTTCTCTACGAAGCTCTCTTCTCTTTCTCCTTCTCTATGAAGGTCTACCTGTGGGATTCCTCATTACTTCTCTATGAAGGTGTCTTTTGTAATATCCTAGGTACCTTCTTGAGTTTAGACATTTCTTTCTTTCTGACTTCATACTGGATCAACCTGCTCCCTCTGCATCTATAAGAACAATACTAGAGCAACCTGCAGTTACCTGCATCTTATCAACTATATCTGAGTATCCATCTTTCTCTTAATCTTGAATATTTTTGTTCTACATCTTTTAGGAGCCTCCTGCTCCTATATGAATACTGGATACTATCTAGTTCTTACTGATTGTCACCATATCATAAGTCCTTCTTCATGTTGTCTAACTTCTGCAAGTCAAGGCATAAGTTCTTTCTTCCGAGAACTGTAAACTTACTTACAATATGCTTTCTGAGATATGTCACTTAGCCAATCAGTCAGTAACAATAAGCAGTAATCAAATAAAACTATATCATGATTTCTATCAAAGTAGTACACATCTTTTCTTAAGCAAAACTTGTTCAACCATGTACACATCTGAAACCCTAATCATGAATAAGACTTTTGAACTCTTTTTTACTCTATCTATGAAATTACCAAATTTTCCCTTACTATCATAGCTAAACACATACCTTTGTCACTCTCATGAGTGATCATACTTGAAATAAATATTTTATCTCTTTCTGTTAGTCTGCAAGTCTAGATTCTTCGTGTGTGCAATCTGCCCATAACTTATCAAACTTGGGTAACTTGCTTTTTGCACACACTCCTTGTACAAAAGAAATATAAAATGTTGGAAACCCATTTAGGGTTTTGGTTACAAGATCTTTGTCACTAATAACATCTTCAATAGCTGCAAGCTGATCTCTAATTTGAGAAACTCTCATAAGATAGGATGAGACAGATTCTGATTTTTCCATCTTCATATTACGAAGTTGATTTCTTAAGGCAAGTTTTCGGCTAATGTCTTTTCTTTCATATAACTTGTTGAGTGCTTCATACATTTTACTTTCTGTATGTAGTTCATATGTATGAGGGATCAAGTGATCCTTTACTGAATCTAACACGATTCTCTTTGCTTTCTTTTCATTCTTCTTATGCTTGGTATTTTTCTCTTCTTCCTCTAGTTATGGTACACCCACTGTAACATGTTCTAGGAGATCATTCTTGTCTATAATTTTATGCAGCCTATGCTTCCAAGATCTGAAGTTTCCAGATCCTTCCATCCTGTCTTCTACCCTCATACCGGTAGCCATTCTTTCTTGTAGTAGAAACCCTAGCCCTCTGGGCTATAGAAATAATAGAAAAATAAAATTTCTTGGATCTGGAAACTGAACTCACCAAAAGATGCGTTGGGCTGAGGTGAGTAATATAGTATAGTTAGTTTTTGAAAATTCCAATTTCTTGAAAATTCCAATTTCTAACCCTTGAAACTGGACCTGAGAAATTCTGGACTGGTTTTCTAGTACTTCTGGTTTCCTGGTACTTCTGTTACCAGTGAAGACTATGGTTTCATTTTTCGGGAGATCTATCCACTGAAAAGGTGCGTTGAAGGTGCCAATGAGTTCCTTAGGCTAGGGCGCACTTTTCTAGATGATCTTTGGGCTGAAATTCCTCTTCAATAAAAGCCCTAATTTTCTTGTACGAAAATAATGACGTTTTTCTTTATCTAGTGAAATATGCTCTCTTCAACTTAGCTCTGATACCATGTTAAGGTTTAAGCTATTATTAGGTTTCTTTTCAATTTACTTGATAACCATAGCATAGATAGGATCACTGAGAGAAACACAATCACAAGAGTACACAAGCATTTATCCTGGGAAACCCTCAAGGGGAAGAAAACCCAACAAAAATTCTTTAATATAGATTCATCATTCAATAACCAAGTACAGTACCAGAATAACTCTCTCTCTACGAGAGACAAACTACCATGATGCTAGACCGGAAAATACTCAAAGAACCATATCCAAACACTAGAGAATATCCTCTCCCAACCAATGCGCCTCTCTCTCTACCTTCTTCCGGCAACTGGTAACTGCAACTTCCTTCAATACTTACACACTAGATGAGTGAGTCGAGTGAGTGAAAAAATGAGACGTCGACTTCCTTTATTTATACAAACTGACAAGTGATGAAAGGAGGTGTCTCTTCACTGGTAGGGTCAACTTCTCTTTCTGGGTAGTTAGAACCACTTTAATTTGCCTGGGGGGCAACTTCTTATTATAATATTTTTATCTTTTACTTTATCCACAAAAGGGGATAAGAATATTCTTTGTAGGTACACAATATTTCAACAAGGTGCAATGGAGTTGGGATGCATCCTCACCCAATTGAAAATCCATCTAACAAATTGGGCATAATGAAGTGTTACTGATATGCTCTCCTGAAATGGAAATGATTATGCCATGTGGAGGCAGTGGCTGGATATGGGAGGCTACATTTGTTGGGGGTTGATAAGGATCATGTTCCCATCCTTCGTGAAGTTATATTACGCGCTGATCCCATTCCCATAAAAATTCTCTAAATTCTCTCTCTCTCATGCCATCGCTCAACATGGGCTTTATCTATCTCACGTATTTCATCCATTATGTGTTCAAAAATAGAAATAGAAGCCAATCGTTCATCAAGTTCTCTAAATTCTTCTTCCACATGGGCTAAAAATTGTCTAAATTGTCTTCCTCTAACTGTAAATTTAGTTCGTATGTCATGCATGTCTTCACATAGGTAAATGAGGCTCTATGAATTTTCCAATCTCCATCATGCTTAGAAAAAGTATAAGAAGTTCCTACAGTTATCCTAAAGATTCAAAATATCAAGTTACCATTTCTGTCCCAAGCTTGTTTCCCTATTTTTTGGACATCAAAACATAATTGAGTCCTCTAGAATAATTCCCTATAAAATCTCTTTGAAGGTCTCCTCACTTCTCCTCTAGTTTTTCAAAGGCAATGATTAATGAACTAGAAAATTTATCTCATGGTAGCAGGTGTTGTGGAATATAATACAATCATGATGATGGGACATTGATTCAACCTTTAGCTAGACTCCCATGTTGTCATTTTTGACATTGGATGCAAATATATGTAGGTGTGGGTCATTTTTTAGCTTGAGTCACCTCCTTGTTGGATATTCTAGCAACACATTTAGTGTCATGTTCCTCTTCATCTTTCTTATTCACTAAAGAGATTGGTAATTTTCTCTCCAAATGAATGCTGACCCCATTTCCAAGTGAGAGAATCTATGAAACGTTGCTCATTGATCCTTCTCATCAAGTTTTTGTTTATTCTCTGCTTTAGTCTCAATAGAAACACATTTCATTTCTCAATGCGAGTTTTTTCATCCTCTTTGGTTCATCATGATTTCTTACTATGTAATGTGATAGTGGTTCCATGCATGTTCCATGCAAATGGTAAATTTTTTCCTCCTTCCCTTTATTGAGCACATTGATTCCTCTCACCACTAAGCATCTATTCTAATAATAATTTACTTAATACACAAAAACAATAAATTATGAGCAATATTAGAAGAAATATAAGATACAAAATAAAAAAAAGGAGAAATATGAGTATTGGACCTACAAAATATAAACCCTTATAATGAAAAAATTCAAAAAAGAGACCAATGTTCATCAACCAATTCAAGGGGGAAACCTCCAAATGTCACGCCGACCTAATGGACCTAATTTAATAAAGACTCCCTGTTACATTGAGTACCCACATGGAAACTTCCTAATAGGCCTTATTTAAAGAAGATGTTCGACATACATTAATTAATCGAGGGCCTAATTACCCTTAAGTAGGGAGGTTAGGGTAGGACCCTGACATTTCCTATCCCTTTAAAAGTATCATTTTCCTCAACACTAGAAATGTGGAGACTACTATAAATTCATTGTGAGTTCCCAAGTGGTATCATCTGGGTACATATCCTTCCACTATATTAGGACTTCTTGGATAATGAACTAGGGTAGTCAACACTCTCTTTTGTCTAGTATAGCCTCTGGATATAACCAAATGGAAGCCTCTTCATCAATTTCTAGAAAGTTTTTCTTGGAAATTCACCCCTACTACCTTCTTCATACTGAACATGTGAAATATTGGGTGGATCTTAGAGTGGGATGAGAGAGCCAATCTGTAGAAAAGTTGTCTAATGCACTGCATGATTTGATAGGATCCATAGAAATTGGGTGGTATATTCTAGTGTCTCTTGTATTCGATAGATGTCTTCTTATTTGTTTGGAGACGAGGATTTGGAGTTGATCCACTTATTGAACCAAGGAAGTCCAAATCTTGCTTGAGAGATCCACTTATTGATCCATGGAAGTGATTGATAAGTATGATAAATTGATGGATGTTTTTAGCCATAGATAAGCTTGTAGGGTGAAATTTTGGTAGCAACATGAAAAATAGGAGACATGAAACTTAGTTCCAATCACCTTCTTTAATCAGGAGACATGAAAAATAGGATGGAGATTAGAATCACTGGGAAAAGCTAATTGATTGGTCACCTATCCCACTTGCTTGAGAATTGTATAAGAACCATAAAATTTGGGCGCCAATTCCTGATAATGGTCGGCCTTGAGTGAAGTTTTCTTATAAGGTTGTAGTAGAAGAAACACCTGGTCTCCTTCAACAAATTGACATTAGGAGCGACCTTGATCTACTTGTTGCTTCATGTGATTCTGAGCCATGACCAAATTCTCTTTGAGGGTATGAAGAATAGACTCTCGAGTTGTAAGAGTTTGGTCAACCTCCTAGACCTTCGAGACACTTAACATGTATGAGAGAAATGAAGGGGGATTTTGTCCATATATGGCTTTAAAAGGAGTCATGCGAGTAGTTGTATGGTAAGAAGTGTTGTACCACCATTCAAATAGTGGTAACCATTGAGCCCACTGATTTTTCATTTCAGATGCAAAACAACTCAAATATGTTTCCAAACACTTGTTGACAACTTCAGTTTGACCATCAGTCTGGGATGATAGGTGGTGCTGAGATGAAATTGGGTGCCCTGTATCCTAAACATTTCTTGCCAAAAATTTCTAGTGAAAGTGGGATATTGATCAAAAACAATAGAATGAGGCATGCCATGAATATTGAAGACATGATCCATGAAAAGTTGAGCCATAGTGGAGGCGGTAAATGGGTGTGGAAGAGCACAGAAATGAGCATACTTGGAAAAACGATCAACGACCGACATGATGACTAACTTATTGCCCGATTTAGTTAAGCCCACAATAAAATACATAGAGATGTCCCTCCAAATAGTGGGTGGAATAGGAAGCGGTTGTAGTGTGCCAATAGATTTGATTGTTTCTCCCTTGTGGCGTTGAAAAACATCACATTCTACCACAAAAGTGCGAACATCATGTTTCATACCATCCCAGAAAAAAGAACGTTTGACCCGGTCATATGTTTTGTTAAACCTTGAGTGCCCAATTGTGGGTGTAGCATGAAGCTCAAAAAGCACCGTGGATTTAAGTTGTGACCGTTTACTTAAATACAAACGGACTTTGTAGTGAAGCTCATCATTGTGCCAAGAATACCTGGGGGACACTGGAGATTTGTCTTGCATTTGTTGGTTCATATGAAAAATTTTGGGATCTTGTAGCCATTCCTAGCGAACAACTTGGAGCCAATCTGGTACAATTAAGGAGAGGGAAAAAATGGACCCTTCATCTTCATATTTTCTGGAAATAGCATCAACAACCAAATTTTCTTTTCCTTTCTTGTAAATGATCTCATAATCATATACAAAGATCTTAGTCACCCATTTTTGTTGCTCCGGGGAGGAAGGTCATTGCTCCAAAAAATACTTGAGGCTTTGATGATCTATCTTAATTTGGAAGCGTTGCCCCAATATATAAGGGCGCTAGAGATCCACTACATGTAGAATAACCAACATTTACTTTTCATAGATTGATTGGCCCAAATGTCATGTCTCTGAAAGTTGTTTGTTGGTAAAGGCCAAACGTCGACCATCTTGCATAAGGACTGCTCCAATTCCTCTCCCGGAAGCATCACATTCTAGGACAAAGGTCTTTGTGAAATCAATAAGGGCTAGGACCAGAGTGGTGCACATAGACACCTTCAAGGCTTGAAAGGCCTGATCTGCTGCGAGAGTCCAATTGAAAGAATTGTTTTTAAGGAGAGCAGTGACAGGTGCAAAAATCTTTCCATAATTCTTAACAAATTTGAAATAATATCCTGTTAAACCCAAAAAAACAAGCAATATTTTGATAGTCTTGGGGCGAAGCTAATCTTGCATAGATTCAATCTTCTTAGGATCCACCCTGACACCTTCCTTGCCAACAATATGACCCAAGTACTCGACTTCTGAGGCTCCAAAAGAAAATTTATATTGTTTGAGGAAAATTCGGTGATGAGAGAGTAGATGTAGAACTCGTTCGACCTGGGAAAGATGGTTTGTCCAAGTTTTACTATAGATGAGAATATCATCAAAGAAAACTAAGACAAAATAACGGAGAAAATAACGGAAGACATGATTCATGAGGATTTGGAGAGTGGAGGGAGCATTAGACAAGCCAAAGGGCATGACCAAAAACTCATACTGGCCCTGATGATTTCGAAATTCAGTCTTAGGAATGCCTGCCTCTTTCATACATATCTGGTGGTAGCCAAAATGAAGATCAAGTTTAGTAAAGAACTGAGCACCACTCAATTCATCCAAGAGATCATCAATGACATGAATGGGAAATTTGTATTTTATGGTGAGTTTTTTGAGGGCATGGAATTCAGGATACATGTGCCAAGAGCCTTCTTTCTTAAGTACCATGGCCACTGGAGAAGAATAGGGGACCGTACTAGGAAAAATAACGCTTGCGGTGAGAAATTCTTGAACACTTTTCTCAATTTCATTTTTTTGGGAAAATGTATGACAATAGGGACAAACACTGTGTTAGCACTGAGAGTCACACTAAAACTTATATGATTTCAAGCCCAATACCCATCAAAGTGTGGAAGATAAAATTTGTAGTAAATGACAAATGGATGAAAGACTCTGAAAAGAATGCCAATCACAGTTTAATTTATAGAATATGCACAAGAAAATAAGGCTCTAAATACATTTGATCAAGGTAATAGAAAATAGGATGAGTAGGTGGAAGACTTAATAAGAAGAATGTGAAATGATTATCATCTAAATCAGGTAATATGACAGACATATAAGGAAGAACTCTCTGAAATAAGATCTTCTCATAATCAAAGATGAAAATTCTGATATATTTTCCCAAGTACCACAACAAATCATATATTGCAATAAAGCTACAACTCAGTCAAATGAATCCTTCAATGGACTGTAATCAAAATTATACAGAAATAAGATGACAAGAAAAATAAATGACTTCCATTATTCAAAGGATCTTAAGTTTAGTACATACAGTAAGAAGTACTCTTCTGCTACATAGACAATATAAAGATATGAGTTTCTATCACTCCATTCCAACACTCTCTTGATTCTTCTCACCCATTAAATAGAAAATAACATACAAAATATGATTAGGAGGTCAAAACCCATCTCTTCCATTGGATTCTAGGCCTTCGATATAGGTGGAACAATCAAAGAGACAAGGATCCAACAAATTGCTAATTTTCAGAGAGTTGTTGGAAGTCATTAATAATTTTTTTTCCATCTCACTACACGAGATCTTAATGGATCTAATTATTAGGTGTAGGTGTCCCTTATCATCTAAATTATCTTTGAGAATTCATTCAAACTCTCCTTGACAGGTGGCAACCTCCAAACAAGGCGAATCTCCAACAACTATGCGAAACAAAGAGTTTGCAATGCACTGGTTTTTTAATTATATCTCTCCAATGCCAAACTAGGTTAGGATGACATTTGGGCAACAAGTCAATGCTATTATCATACTCGTACACAAAAAAATTCAGAAAAACCGAGATCACCATTTTGGAGTTATGATCAATTATTTATAAGCAACTGCTACAGGAAATGAGTTCGCAACACCCCTATCAACCAATTCGTAGCGCTTATGCCAGTTCACAGCGCCAAAAGGAAAAAAAAACCAAAATCACTTTCGCAACCTTCAAACAGGATGAAAAACCTCATGGAGTACCTGGTGGTCCTGAGTTTGATGCTGGTATCTTTGAAATTGTCCGAGGGTGTCTGCAAGTAGTTGAACCTCTAACTCTCCTCTTTAACCAGTTCACATCACTTGTCAAACATAGCTTGCACACTTGAGTGGATTGATAGTGACAAAGGGGAGACTTTTATTACAAATTATATGTATGACATGTCAAGGAAGTTATGTAGAAACCAATGATGTGGCTCATGAGGGTTTGAATAGCCTTGTCACGATGTTTAATGAAATTACCTTAAGACTCTACCAAGGTTGAACAAACTTCATTTATTTTTTGAACTAAACCAAAGATTATGACCACCACCTTAACACTTAAAGCCTATGACCTATAAACCTTATGACTCAAAAACAAACCAAAGTAAATTTTGTGATCCCTACAATATTATGTGTTAACATCTTGCTCCACAGGGGATGGCATGCTCCCTATGAGCTGCCAAGAACATGCAGTTCCAATGCCTTATCCATTGGGCTAGGAGTCATTATAGTTGATCTACTACAAACCAAATTCTCAATAATCGAGCTTTATTCATCTTACTCCTACTCTAACCATTTGAACTATTCTTTGTTTAAGTAAAGTCATGCTTCCAATGAAGCCATACAAGAAACTGATTAACTGGTGAAATTTTTGATCTAGATAAGACAAATGAAGGAACACATGGCATACATAAGTGTAGTTTGAAAAGATACCAAAACCAACATTCACTTGAAGAGAATGATTTGACATCTGTACTGCTCAAAAACTCTAGATAATCAACAATAGGGTCATGAAATCCATAAAGAAATACTTCTTCTTGATATCGTTCCAACTAGAAATTGAATTGCTTCTACACATGCACAGTTTTATGACTGCTGCCAATATCCTCTATCTGCAAAACTGAAGGTTGTTGCAGGTTGCCTTCACTAATTTCAATGTTGATCATAGGTTGTTTAATATTTGTTGCAGATCCAAGTTTAGGAATGATGAAAGAAAGCTTGTTAATCTCTGGTAATAGTTGCTGGAGAAATTTCTTCGACAAATTATGCTCATATAATCCTTCCTTATATCCTTCATTTTATTCTCGTGGCTCAGATTCAAAACTGTCACATGTTGATATATCGATCTGCTCATTATCATTTGAATACTCAAAGGAAACAATTTTATTTTCATGACAACTTAAAATAGTAGATACATTTTATACAATGTCTCAAAGTATCTGCATCCTGGCTATCACTTTGAAGATCATCATCCTCCTGTTCGTTATGAAAAATGTCTTCTACTACAACATACTCTTTATGACTATTTAATCCTTTACTCAGCAAATCGAATTCATAATAGCATTCTTGATAAAGGAAATCAGATCCAAATTTCTCTTTGCAAAACAAATAAAATGCAACACGAAAATGTCTTAGTGAAGTAATACAATAAACCAGGAGTGATCTACACCAATCATGAGTTGCTCCATCTAAAGAGTATGTAAATTTTTTTATGAGGACATGTTCATGTATAAATTTCATCTTAAGTATGCAATCGTGAAAATCTAGTAAAAACTCAGCTGAAATTTCCCAATTTTCCTCTCTAAACCTAGGAAGGTATCCTTCCCATTCACTTCTATCAGGCACGGGTTTGGAAAGCCAGATATATTTGAGAAATCACAAAATGCATACCTCTGAGCATGAATCTTGTCCATTTCAAACCAGTGGATTCACACATAGATTCATCTATGATGAAGTTGGAGTTGCTAGGTAGAAGATTGCAGTCAATCTTGTGTCCTGCTCCTGTCTATGATCAAGAGTTGGATCTGATTGTTGTCATTCTTCCAGTGAAGATTTATTCACTTCCTTCCCCAACAACGATGCCAAAAATGTTAGCACTGTGAGTCACACTCAGACTGCTATGAGTGCAAGCCTAGTACCCATCAAAGTGTGGAAGATAAAATTTGTAGTAAATGACAGATGGATGAAATACTCTGAAAAGAATGTCAATCACAGTTTAATTCATAGAATATGCACAAACAAATAAGGCTCTGAATAACTTTGATGAGGTTTATAGAAAATAGGATGAGTAGGTGGAAGAATTAATAATAAGAATGTGAAATGATTATCATCTACATCAGGTAGTATGACAGACATATAAGGAAGAACTCTCTGAAATAAGATCTTCTCATAATCAAAGATGAAAATTCTGATATATTTGCACAAGTACCGCAACAAACAATCTATTGCAATAAAGCTACAACTCAGTCAAATGAATCCTTCAATGGACTGTAATCAAAATTAGAAAGAAATAAGTTGATAAGAAAAATAAATGACTTCGATTATTCAAAGGATCTTAAGTCTAGTACATATAGTAAGAAATGCTTTTCTTCTACATAGACAATATAAAGGTATGAGCCTCTATCACTCCATTCCAACACTCTCTTGATTCATTAAATAGAAAATAACATACAAAATATTCTTAGGAGGTCAAAACCAATCTCTTCCATTGGATTCTAGGCCTTGGAGATAGGTGGCAATAGTCAAAGAGACAAGGATCCAACAAATTGCTAATTTTCAGGAAGTTGTTGGAAGTCATTAATAAATTTGTTTCCAGCATGAGGTCCTAATGGACCTAATTATTAGGTGTAGGTGTCCCTTAGCATCTAACTGATCTCTGATAAGTCATTCGAACCCTCCTTGACATGTGGCAACCTCCAAACAAGGAGAATCTCCAACAGCTATGTGAAACATAGACTTTTCCTTGTCAGTTTGCATCACACTAGTGTTTTAATTATATCTCTCGAATGCCAATTGAGTCATGATGAAATTTGTTCAACAAGTCAATGCCATTATCATGCTCCTCCAAAAAAAAATTCAGAAAAACCTAGATCGTCATTTTGGATTTATGGTAAAATATTTATAAGCAGCTGCTACAGGAAATGAGTTCGTAGTGCCTGTGCCAGTGCACAACGCCAAAAGGAAAAAACAACCAAAACCACTTTCTCAACCTTCAAATAGGATGAAAAACCTCATGGAGTACTTGGTGGTCCTGAGTTTGATGTTGATATCTTTGAAATTTCCCGAGGGTGTCTACAAGTAGTCGAACCTCCAACTCTCCTCTTTAACCAGTTTGCAGTGCCAGTCAAACATAGCTCACACACTTGAATGGATTGATAATGAAAAGGGGAGACTTTGATAACAACTTGGATGTATGACATGTCAAGGAATTTATGTAGAAACCAATGGTGTGACTCATGAGGGTTTCAATAGCTTTATCACGATGTTTAATGAAATGACCTTAAGACTCTATCGAGGTTGAACAAACTTCATTTATTTTTGAACTAAACCAAATCTTATGACCACCACCCTAACACTTAAAACCTATGACCTACAAACCTTATGAGTAAAAAACAAACCAAAGTAAATTTTTTGACCCCTACAATTTTATGTGTTAACACATTGGGAGGGAGGCTGTTGGGGACAAGGGGAATGGAATGATCATGAACACCATGGGAAGGAGGAAGGCACCGGGGAGTGGAAAAAATATCTTGATGTTTGGAGAGGATGGATTGGAGGTCAGGATGCACATAGGGCATCTCAACTACGTGAATGGAATGGAGTTTAGCAATAATACCAGAGTGACCTTTCTTGAGGATTTTTTTCCATGCGATGGGAACTTATGATCTCAGGAGAACCGAATGTGAGTTCTTGGAGATGATACTGTTGTCCCTACTATTGGAATTGCATGGTTAATGCCTTAAAATCCATGAGAATGGGACCCAAAGTGCGTAACCATTCAACACCTAGCACAATGTCACAATGTCCCATGTCAATGGAAAACATATGATATTTCAGGTGGTACTGTCCAATTTAAAAACATACATTTTCAGAACGCCCACCACATTTCATGGACCCACCATTAGCTATCATGATTTGAAAATTATTGACGACACAAATATAGCAATTGGTTTCCTGGGCAATGTGGCGATGAATAAAATTATGGGTGCTACCAATGTCAATAAGGATGATGACTTTCTTATGCTTAATATAGCCAATGAGTTTGAGGGTTTGTGGAGTAGAGAAGCTAGTGAGGGCATGAAAGGAAATGAGTGGGTAAACTTGAGGTGGGTCCACGGGATCCTTGGTAGCATCGGGAAGTGATGGCTCTTCAACAAGGGGAACTGTCGCATCTTCTTTAGTAACATCTTATGAAATGGCCATAAAAAGTTTTTGTTCCTTATACTTGTGCCTTGGAAAATATTTTTCATCATAGTTATAGAAAATACCCTTAAGTTGGTGTTCAACCATTTCAACCCTATTTAATTTCTTGACCTTGAGGGGAGTGGCAGGGGGGAAGGAATTGTGGGTCAAGGGTGAGGAACAAAAGAGGGTTTTTTGTTCTAGGAAAAAACAACTTGTTGGGCCTCTTTGGCACGTTTATTATCTTCCAACCAAGTATGAGGGAGAGCCATGGGAACCTGAGCTCAGATTTCATCTTTTAGGCCACTGATAAAGCATTCACAGAAGAATGCATCTGACATGCCCTCGGTGTGAAAGGCCAAATTATCAAAAGCAGTTATAAAGTCTTCCACTATGCCTGACTGTTTCAACTTGGTCAAACAACCGAGATAGTGGGTGTCGGTGTCAAAGTGTTCATAGAGCTCGACAATAAACTATGTCCATGCAATATACCCATGGCGTGCATTTTTGTGCCATTGCCACCATTTTTAGCATTCAAGATCCAGATAGAGAACAACAAAGTGAATTTTGGCCAACTCATCAGTAATTCCATGCAGAGAAAAATAATGCTCCATTTGAGTGACCCAACCCATTGGATCGGGGCCATAAAATTTATTGACCTCAAATCGGGGAAGACGATGGTCATGATGAAAGGAGTTGGAGTGAAAATTCATAGAATGAGAGGAATCAACACCATCTGGTTGGTCCGAGGAGGAAGGACCCGAGGTTTGGTTCAACAATTGGTGACAAAAGATTGGAGGGTGTTAAATTGGTTCATGAATTTGGTATCCATGGTGTCATATTGTTGTTGGAATTGGGTCTCAAACTTTTGAATGCGAGAATTCGTAGAGCCAATATCAAATGTCACTTGTTGGAGGGACTCCTTGGTTTGATTGATGGAAGCTTGTAGGTCTTGGTTGCATGTATTGGACATTGGTATATGGGGAGTACTGGTAAGGGAAAATGGGTGGGTGGTGTTGTTCCTGATATTAAACTTAAGGCTGAAAGAGTAATGTCATGCATTAGGAAAGTTTTAAGAGAGTGTTTTTAAAGAGTGATTTTTCTACCTCAGTTATATGAGAAAAAATCCTTAAATGAAATTAATAGTATGGCATCATAGAGGCCGTATTTTGTGTTTGATTCGAAATCATAATATCATATAACGTGAGAGAAGAATACAAAAATGTTAAAAAAATCAAGGCATCAATTGCTGAAGAGTCTCACATTGCTGTAGTAGAAGAAAACAGATAGTGTAACCTTGAATAAAGTATAATATGCAATAATCCACATGGCTCACAGGTCTTGATTTACTCACAGTAAATGCAGAGGAAAAATTGCTAACTCAATGAATCACTGATGCAATATGATTACAGTAGTTGTTGTACTAAATTGAAATCAAACATTTATCAAGGAATTGCTTAAAGAAATGTTGAGATATGTAAAAACAAAAGAAACACATAACCCAAACTTAAGCAAAATTTGGAATCTCTATTTGCACTTGTATTAATACTCAATAAGGAGATTCTTCTCTATTACATTCGGCAAGAAGAAACCACTAATAGATATTCAATATATGTATTTATACAAAACTGTCGCAACTCAAAATGCTTGGACTTCTCATGATTTAAAATTGCAAATATTTGAAATAAGAAAACAGAGCATAGAGAATGATGAGCTTTGTTGGAAATCTCTTCGTCTACTGGCCGAAACACTTTCTCTTTTCTCATTCCTTTAGGATGGATATATCTGTCGTTTGATCTTCTTGGTACTTTGGCACAATATTTCTGACATTCTTTGTTTACTTCCATCTGTCTCTCAGATATGTTAATAACATGCATATGTTCTTTACTTGTTTCCAGATGTTCTTGTTTTCCCATGTTCAACACATAGAACACATTTAATCACTAATTTCACCACCAACTTTGAAGGTTCAATTGCTTCATTCACCTCAAAAATGTATAGCTTCCTCTCCACTTGAGGCAACTTTCCTTGTATCCTTTTCGCTCCTTGAGATATGACCTGTAATTGCAAGCTTGGGTTTACTATCCATTTATTTATTTGAAGGAGATCAATTTGGTTCATTTTCTGAATGGACGTCAGAGATTCTTATTTTCTTGTTTTGGAATTATAATGGTTCTTTGCTATATCAATTTGACCTAGGGCTTCAGAGATAACATTTCCTTCAAAATACATTATTCCTTCGTCTAGTGATGACAATGCTTCTAGACAAGCTTCATTTATCTCTCTGGCAAGTCTTTTTCTTTCTGCTAGATTTGTTTCCCAGCCATTTAAATCCATATCACCTCTTATTTTTTCAGAAAGAGAAATCCGAGGAATATCTGAGACATCATCCTTTGGTACCAATAAGACAAACTCTTGAAACTTAACTCGAGCTGAGCAAGCTTCTTTTTTTGACTGAGCTATATCCCTGAGTTTAGCTTCATGAGTGTCGTTCACTTCATCGCTAGAATCTCGTGGGAAATTTACAAGCTCATGTTCCACAATCTCTAACACCTGTGTCCAAGATTTCACAGTGTCCATGGCTCGCGGTGTGGTATCTGGCAGAACGTCCACATTCGGATTTGCACCTTCACTAGTTGCATCAGTCTTCTTAATCATCTTCTGTGGTGCCATGATATCGATAAAATCAGAACAGGGTTACCTGTTGCAGGGGAATGCATGAGCTTCTCAGTTGGATAAAATTACTATTCTACGAAAGGTGAAAATGAAATTCAAAATCAAGGATTTTTATTCACATCAGGTGCTTTTTTTTTAGTATACTTTTACTGACGAAAAATTTATTAACCTTAATGGGAAAGTATACCTGGCGATCCGTAATCTATGCTAAAAATCATTACTGTTGATTTGTGATGAATGCCATTAATATTTATGGTTCGTGTTCAGGAGTTTTGCATGAAATAGAGTCGAAATTTCCCAAATCGCAAATCCGCCAAAGGTTAATTATGAGATAATCTATTTTAAAATATTAATTAATCATGTTTTAACTTCAAGTGCTTCGGGTATTCGGAATTCAAAATTTTTAAATGTAGCTCGAGAAGAAATCCCCAAAATCTGAAACTGCGAAAAGATTAATTATTCGATAATCACTTTTAAGTTTTAATTAATCACATTTTAGTTCAAGTGCCTCGGAAATTCAGACTTCGGGGATTTTAGGATATTATGAAGGGTAAACATCCAAACTCCGAAGTGTGAAGTTGTTAACTATCCTTTGACCAAGATTAACTTATTTAATTAATATTTAATACTCCATCATTTTAGTGTTTCGTGGATTTGCGAATTATCTCTTTGTTATATTTCCGAAGAGTTGTCTCCCATAGTGACATGTCAAAGATGATGTCATTCTAGATGACATTTCGAAAATAGGGGGTGCCACATGTCACTTAGAATCGTATGAGTCTTCAAGTGAAAATGTTAGAAATAAGTGACATGTGTCAACCCGGGGAAGGCTCAAAATATATACATGTACTATGACTCATGACCTTTAAAGCTTTATGAAAAGTGATAAAGGACACTTTCGGGTTTCAGGGATTATAGTGTGAAGACTTGTCGAAACGCCCGAAATGCAAAATCTCGAAGCGACCTTTAGCGATTTGACTCTTTAACAACCAGGCGGCTCCAAAACTCTGGGAAAAATAAGATCGTTCGATCAAATGGGGAAACTTCATCAACGGTGGATATCATGCGCGCCTTATGACCATAAATAATTTGATTTAAACTTCGAAAGTTGATTTCTGAGTTTCCATTTTGGGAAAGATGAAGTTGAGAAAGTAAAGCTCAAAGTTTAGGATTATACGTGTTCCAACATAGGCTCCATAAGGGGATCACGTCTCCCTGCGAGGCGTGGAAGAGTAGTAGGCCAAGTTCCTTTATTGGGTAAATGTAGTCATCAATGTATTTCTGGGAAACACCTTTGGGGAATAGTCATACCGAGAAAAAATGGACTTCAGTTGAGTCTTAGAAAACCTTCAAAACACAATCAATTGTTGATCTTCAAGCTAGGCTATTAGTAAATTCCTTTTCCTGAAACTGAGTTTGGATTTGGTTAAGATAATCAAAACAACTTTAACTGAAATATCAGACTTTGGTCGATTTCGTTCGCATCAAGGCCAAAATAATTTCAAAAATTTATTTAGGGAATCCCTTGTCGGCTTAACATGTAAATATTACTAGAAGGAGAACTAGATACCAGAGTATGTTATATACATGTATGACAACCTTATAGATATCATCGATATTGCTTCACTGCTAGTGAGCCTGTTCAGTACCTCGGTGAAGTTATCTACATCTCCCATTGAATTTCCTTTCACCACTTCAATTAGCATTTTTTCATTTTATTGAGATGAGGGCAATCATTATATGAATTTCCTTTCATCATCTCTTTTGGAAAAAATGGGGGCAATCGAATTATGAATTTCCTTTCACCATTTGCCTTGGAGTAGATGGGGGCAATCATTTTATGAATTTCCTTTCACCATCTGTCCTAATTTTTTAATAATTTTGAAGTGGGGGCAATCAATTTGTATGTATCATACAAGGGATGATATCTTCTTAAAACTTGACAGTGAAAGTATATCAACAATTTTTGATTGTACTCTAGACTAAATCTCTGCCGATCTTCAATACGTATTTTCCTATAGGGGAGATTTTATGGGGAATTTTTATTTTCCAAGGATTGGCCTTGAGAGAACTAATCATTTAAAATCTGTTAGAAGAGATAAAGTTATTAGGATTATCCTAGACATACTTTCTTGCAGTTAAAATCAGAGGAACATAAATATTTTCTCCTAATCTTGTTTTGAAAATACATTTTTAAGTTTTCAGAGTCAAGGCAAAATTCTTTCTTTCTATGAAGACTTAAGGACAGGTAGTGAAAATCAAGATAGAGTAAAAGCTCGAAGATAGGTAAAATGAAACAGAACGAGGATTCATAGGGTCTAACGCAAAAAAAATCTCATTTCCACACAAGTTCACTTCTTAATTATCAAGCTTTTTTTTTTAAGCCCCTTTTTATTCTTATTTTCATTTCATTTGGATAATGCTTTGGAATTAATCAACAGATTTATACTTTTATGATCTTTGATCAGGTGACTATATTTACATGAGTAGAACCTTGTTTACATACGATAAGATTTCTTTAGAATTTTGGCTTGAAAAATAAGTATAGAAGTTCATACCTCGGATTTCATTTATATTTTCAATAAAACTAATTATTAATTCATCACCTGTTTTGAGAGAAAAAAATTGTTTTGAAAACCGAGCGTTGGATTCCGATACCTCCTCATTTCTCATCTGATAGTAAGTATTTTTCGCGGGACCAAGATAGGAAAAGTTAGAGAATTCTGCAGAAGAGAAATGATATGCAGTACATATATTTTATATTTTTCTTTTATGATATTGAATAAGACTCGGTTTATTTACAACAAAAAAGTAAAATTTAGATAATTTACGAAAGAAAATGAAATTGCAAATTGAAACAAGAAACCGAAACCGGTATATACAATGGTAATGTGAAACATGATTATTTCATAAAATGTTTTACATAGCGCCCGTTGATAGGGGCGTCAAATTTTTTTCCGTCGATATTTTCCAGTAGGAAGGAATTCTTTCCTTCTGTAGTTGCAATCCTGAATGGTCTGAACCAGAGATGATCAAACTTGTCGTGTTTTCCCACATCTTCTCTTCTAGCATCCCGTTTTAAAACTAGATCACCAAGAATAAAATCCCTATCTTTAGCTTTTTTATTGAAGAGGGCTTTCATATTATCTTGGTACTTTTGAAGTTTGTCATCTACTTCGGCCCTGTTTTGCTGGACTTCGACTATTTGGTTTATCCTCCTAGTAATGTCATTTGGCTCCTCCTTTGCGTCTTTCCATAGATTCATCATAGGAAGAGAGAGATTGATAGGAAGGACAACGTCAGTACCATAAACCATTTGAAAAGGGGACACACCTATTGATTTCTTGGTGCCTATTCGGTTCGCCCATAAGGTGTACTTCAGGTGAACATGCCAAGCATTCTTATTTTCCGTCGACAATTATTTTATTATATTCATCTAGCTCTCATTGGATGATTCGGCCAACCCATTTCCTCGAGGATAATAGGCTGTAGAATGTCCCAACACAATGTTATATTTTTGACAAAAAATTACCATTTCCATAGATTTGAAAGCTTGGGCATTGTTCGTGACTATTTTTCAAAGGAAACCAAATCTCGATAGGATATTCTCTTCCAAGAAGTTTTAACTATCGAATCCATGGCATTCTGAGTTGGAATGGATTCGGCCCATTTCGTGAAATAATCAGTAGCAGTTAAAATCCATTTATCTTGGGCGCTTGACTGTGGGTGGATTTCTCCGATGAAGTCGAGACCCCATTGTTGAAAATGAGCCTCTTCTTTGACTGGTATCAAAGGTAGTGCAAGGAGATTTTCCTTAACAGAGAACAGTTGGCAAGGTTTGTAGGCTCTGACCTTGGCGTTCACATCAGTAAATAACTTTGGCCAATAATATCCGGCTCTTAAAATCTTGTAGGCCATTTCCCTCCAGGCATGATGTCCTCCACACACTCCTTCGTGAAAGTCATTTATGAAATTCTTTGTTTCAGGTTAGGTTAAACAATATAACAAGAAACCTAGAGGATCCTTCCAGTACAATTGGCCTTTAATGATACAATATTTAACTGCATGTAGCTTCAACGTTCTCTCTTTGGATGGAGTCATCTCACTCGAGCACTAAAGGGTAAGGAGGTATGAAACAATATCGCGATACCAATCAGAGGAAGAAAATTTATCTTTGATCTGTACTGTAGGGTTTTGATCGTCAAGTTCCTCTATATTTGGGATATATCCATGTGATTCCAGGTGGTTTATCCCGAGTGCCTTGAAATTTGATTCTACTAACAATTTCGCCAGGCCCTGACCTTTGACTAGCTTGGTCGGTTTTACTTCTAGATCGAAATCCTGAATTTTAGCTAACCACCTACCTCTCCTACCATCACTGTTTGGTTGTACCAAGATATATTTGACAGAGCTTGTTGGCACATAATCAATTATTTTGGAATGCACTACATATGTCCTAAAAGATTTGAGAGCTTTCACCATTGCATAAGCTTGTTTTTTTAGTATATCATATTTTAATTCGGCGTCTTTGAGACTTTTACTGAAAAAGGCTATCGGCTGCTCGAAAGCTTCTTCGTTCTTTTGCAGGAGTGCCACTGCGATAGTATGTTTAGATGCGAAAGAAAAGATCATGAATTCCTTAGTATAGTCCAGACTAGCTAACACTGGCGTTTCACTTATAGATTTCTTAACTCGCTCGAATGATGTTTTAGCTTTGGCAGTCCATTTCATTTCACTGTCTTTGTTCAACATATCTGTGATTAGTTTGACAATTTCGGAAAAGTTGGGGATAAATCTTCTCAAAAAATTTATATTCCCTAAAAAAGACTGGATTTCTTTCTTATTTTTTGGAATGTTTATCGTGTCAATAGCCTTGATTCGCTTAGGGTCGACCTTGATTCCATACTTTGAAACTATATGACCCAGAATCTTTCCTTCTTGCATAGAAAAATGTGACTTCTTAGGATTAAGAGACAAACCAAATTTTCTGCATTTCTCGAAGGTTTGTTTGAGATGAACCAAATGTTCTGCATCAAAATTGGAGAAGACTTTTAGATCATATAAGTAAATAACAACAAATGTGTCTCTCTCACCAATGAAATCTATATCCATCGCTCTTTGGAAAGTAGATCCTACGTTCATCAAACCAAATGACATTTTATCATACATGAAAGTCCCCCACGAAGTGGTAAATGAAGTCTTTTCTTTATCATCTTCGTGGACAAAAATTTAGTTGTATCCGGAAAAAACATAAATCATATACATTATGTTAGCTCCAACTACTTTTTCCAGGACATGATCCATTTTTGGCACTGGGTAGTTGTCTTTGAGGGATGACCAGTTAAATTTCTGAAATCTACATAAAGACTTATTTCTCCACTTTTTTTCGTGATGGGTACCAAATTTGCTACCCATTCAGAATACTTGAGTGGAACGATAATCTTTGCGTTGAGAAGCTTCTTGAATTCACTTTCTATCACTCGCAAGAGGATAGGATTTATCTATCTTAGCTTATGCTTGAAAGGTTTGATACCATGCTTCAAAGGAATCTTATGTTCGATTACAGAGGTATCATAAGTTTTTAGATCGTCATAGGACCATGCAAAGACGTCTTTATAATGTTTAAGAAATTCGATGTACTTATTTTTGATTTGGGCTGGAAGGTATTTAGATATCTTGATCAGTTTAGGATCCTCCTTAGTTCCTATATTACAATCTTCAACCTCTTCCGGATGAGGTCGTAAGTTAGATTTTAAGGGTATGTCATCTTGGTCAAACAATATCTCTAAGGGTATCAGACCTCTGGGGATCTGATTGTTCTTAAGCACAATCATTTGGTGATTTGCGATGTTATCTTGGAAATTTTTAGGATTGTCACCTTCCTGCATGGTCCAGATAGGATCGTTCTGATTTTCCTGATCTATATGAGTCTCGGAGAACTCATCAACCATTTCCAAGAATTGCTTAATTTGCTCGTCATATTCAAAGACTTTCCAATGCTGAAAATTATTTGGGATCGAAGGTCTGTGTATCATTTCGATATGATACTTCAGTTTTAGGACAATAGGTGGTACAAACGTCGCAACTACTTTGGCTAAAGAGTCTGCCTGATGATTTTCCATTCTGGGAATATGGTGAATGTTAAATGCCGAGAAGAAATTATCTATCAAATACCAGGTGCAATTTCTTTATGACCTTAGCCTTGGATGTTTAGCTTGATATTGTTTCTTTATTTGTTTCACAATAATCTCTGCATCACCATAAACTATTAGATGTTCAATTTTTAGCTTCCTGGCAACCTCTAATCCTAAGACTAGATCTTCATACTCACAAAAATTATTTGTATAATCAATTTCCCACTGTAATCTGTATGAAAAGGGGATGACGTACACATCTCCAGGTGCAACAAATAACACTCCAGCCCTTGCCCCTTCACAGGATGAAGCGCCATCAAAAAACATTTTCCATACTCCTTCTCTACTATTTACACTTTTTTTTTTTCTATTTTTTTATTTTCTTCTTCTGTACATTCTTCAAAATCATCATCTATTGATCAAAATACAATTTACTAAATCCTAATCGAAAACATAGACTGGGTAATTGTTTGGGTTTTGGGGGTCACTTACAGTATATGCCAGTCTAGTCTCTCTGTACAGTCGAGTAAATTGTCCACTGAAAATCGGGATCATAGCATAAGTCATGTCCAGTTGCAGTGATCCTCCTAATTTTGCACCCCAAGACCTAGATAGAAGCATGTCATACTTGGCAGGGACGTCAAGAACGACTACATCCATAAGGATACTTTTTATAGGAATCTGTGCAAGATTCACTACCAAATATTTGATCATGCCAAGACACTTAACCTTTTTGGAAACAAACGAGTATAAGTCTTGATAAGGTTTAGTGATTTCAATGCCTAATTTTTCCATGATAATTTTAGGCATTAAATTGTGAGAGGCCCCAGAATATAACATGCAATTGTGAAGTAAGTGGTCATGTACAATTAATGTAATATAAAACGAAGCAACAAAATCCTTAGTATTTTCGATGTGTGGACCAAACATAATTGTAGGTCTTTCATCTTGTATATTGATCACATCTACGTGACACTCAGCATCATAAAAATTTATCATTTTAGCAATCTTTTTTTTATAAATTGGATTCTTGGCAAGCTCAACCGGGGGCATGGGGGTTTTAATTTTATTTAATTCATTTTCTAAAATGAAACCTCCAGTAGTTTTTTCGATTTCTCTGGTTGGAGCTTGTGCTTCTATATTCTCTGTTTTCTTAGTTTTTGTTTCTCTTGTTTCAACTATTTTTGTCTGGGAAGCTTGTGTTTCAACTAACGGTTTAGTAACAACTGCCTCATTCACTTTATTTCTTGATAAAATATTTTTCAGTGGAAAACTTGTAGGACTTGTTTCTCTGGGCCTTAAATTGTACTTCTGTTGAAGTTCGACCATTATGGAGTCAACGATTCCTTGATATGCAGACTCTCCCAGATTATTTATACTTTCTTCATTATTAAAAAAGGGTTCTAGGTCTAGAGACTTTTCATAATCCTGTCTAGTTAAATGAGGCTCCTGGTCATCATCACTAAGGTTGTTTAGATGCTCTTCTAACCCCTCATAGTTTTGCATATCATCCCTTTGCATAAAATTTTCCATTTTAAATGGAGCTTGGATTTTTTGATCTTCGTTTTTCACTTGTCTCTGTGGTATCCGAGGTTAGTATTTATCTTGAGCTGATTTCTAGTGAATGGATTAGGTTTGGCTTGATCTAGTTCCATTCTAGATATTTTGTTTGACAAATCTTTGATTATCTTATCCATATCATCCATTTTTTCTTCTGTAGACTTCCAAGATCTAGAGGGTCCTGCTTTTTCCCTGAAACGTTTAGATTCTTTGGTTCCTGTCTCAACCTTGTCTTTTAATTTACCGGAAGCCATCATATTTGATTAAATTTCTATGGAATCATATTTCATTCCTACCAGAGTGGCAGATCTTCTTTCTCTTAAGAGTAGGGAAAAGTCAGGTTCAAAATCCCATGCAAAAGTTACTTTTTCTGTAGGTTGCGAGGTTTAACTTTGGCTAGGATCTTATGGGATAGTTTGTTGAAACTCTGAGTAAATTCGAGAACCAACTCAGAATTAATTTTTATTAAAGCCCCAAATTCATTCAAATAATAAAGATGGTATTTCTTTTCTCTCCACTATCTTAAGAATGTGTTTTCTAAATCATCGTATGACCATATGGATCCCACCGGGAGTCCTTGAAACCAAGTTCTTACTTGTCCTTTGAATGTTTGCACTAAAAGACTTGAGTAAAAATATTCATACTCAATGCCAAGGATATCATCAAACTGATAAAAAAAGGCTATGTTCTCTGTTGCGGTTAAATCTCCTTCTCCCATAAATTTTGGTAAGTTCTTCATATAATTTTCTCGCAAGTCATGAAGGACGACAGGAAGTACCAAGGGAGCGTATCTGGCCACTACCTTGGCAAAAATTATAGGGGGTGTGGGTTTTACTTGATCTTGTCCACCTGCTCCTCCGCCTCCGACACCACCTCCTGCAACAACTATTATTGGAATTCTAGGGGATGGACTTCGAGAAAAAAGAGGGTTTTCAAAAATTTCGAGGGACCAAAGTGGTGACCTTTCATATTCTTCGGGATGTGGCGAAGGAAAATCTGGAAAAGGTCATTAGGAGATGAAAAATATAGAAGAGGAGGAAAAAGAAATTGTGGACTGGTTTCCTCGGACTTACAAGATGCATAAATAGGAGAGAAGATAGGGGATGAATCCAGGTATAAAATGTGTTCTTCAGGGTTTCGTAGAACTGAAACCTTTACCTCGGGCGCGGATGAGGTCGAAAAAGTATTAACGAAAATGGGTGAAGAGGAGGATCTTTTGTTTTGACTGTTAGGAGTATCAAATGAGTCAATATCAATCTTTATTTTGGGTACAATTACCTCTGGGTTCTCACACCTAACCTCGAGCTTGCTAGTTGAGGCCTCCGCAGAGGGTGCTTGTTTAAAATTTTCTTCAGGGGTTAGTTATTCAACCAGAACCTTAGTCTTGACTTGTCCAACTTTGGGTTGGTATATTTTACCTGCCGTTGTGGTAGTCGATTTGAGGTATCCCTTTGGTTTCAACAACCTTTCCGGATCTGATACAGGTGTGGTCTGCTTATAGTCTGGATTCTTTCTGGTATTCTTTCAATCGAATGCCAGTTTATCTATGGTGGATTCGCCAAGTGAAATATAAAAATAGCCTTACTTTCTGTATTCAATCTTTGTTCACTATCAAAGATAGAATCTTAGCTTGTCATTTTCCCAGGGAAAAATAACTTCATTTCTCCATCCCCAACAATGACACCAAAAAGATGTTGTTCCTGAGATTAAACTTAAGGCTCAAAGAGTAATGTCATGCATCGGGAAATGTTTAAGAGAGTGTTTTTAAAGAGTGATTTTTCTACCTTAGTTATATGAGAAAATTTCCTTAAATGAAATTAACAGTATGGAAACACAGAGGCCTTATTTCGTGTCTGAGTCGAAATCATAATATCGAATAGCGTGAGAGAAGAATACAAAACTATTAAACAAAGCAAGGCATCAATTGCTGAAGAGTCTCACCTTGTTGCAGTAGAATAAAATAGATAATGTAACCTTGAATAAAGTATAAGATACAATAATCCACACATCTCACAGGTCTTGATTTACTCACAGTAAATGCAGACTCAACGAATCACTAATGCAATATGATTACAGTAGTTGTTGTACTAAATTGAAATCAAACATTTATCAAGGAATTGTTTAAACAAATGTTGAGATATGGAAAAATATAAGAAACACATAACCCAAAATTAAACAAAATTTGGAATCTCTATCTGCACTTGTATTAATACTCAATAAGGATAGTTTTCTCTATTACATTCGGCAAGAAGCAACCACTAATAGTCTTCAATCTATGTATTTATACAAAATTGTCCCAACTCAAAACAGTTGGAATTCTCATAATTTAAAATATAAAATATTTAAAATAAGAAAACAAAGCATAGAGAATGATCAACTACGTTGGCAATCTTTTTGTCTGTTGGCCGAAACACTTCCTCTTTTCTCATTCCTCTAGGCCAGATATATCTGTCGTCTGATATTCTTGGTACTTTGGCACACTATTTTTGATGTTCTTTGTTTACTTCCATCTCTCTCTCAAATATGTTAATAGCATGCGTATATTGTTTACTTGTTTCCGGATGTGATTGTTTTCCCATGTTCAACACATAGGACACATTTACTCACTAATTTCACCACCAACTTTGAAGGTTCAATTGCTTCATTCACCTCGAAAGTGTATAAATTCCTCTCCACCTGAGGCAACGTTTCTTGTATCCTTTTTTCTCCTTGAGATATGACCTATAATTGCAAGCTTGGGTTTACTATCCATTTATTTATTTGAAGGAGATCAATCTGGCTCATTTTCTGAATGGCCGTCAGAGCTTCTTCTTTGCTTGTTTTGGAATTATATTGGTTCTTTTCTATATCAATTTGACCTAGGGATTCAGAGATATCATTTCCTTCAAAATCAATTATTCCTTTGTCTAGTGATGAAAATGCTTCTAGACAAGCTTCATTTACCTCTCTGGCAAGTATTTTTATTTCTACTAGATTTGTTTCGTAGGCCTTTAAAGCCATATCACCTCTTATTTATTCTGAAAGAGAAAGCCGAGGAAGATCTGAGACATCATCCTTTGGTACCAATAAGACAACCTCTTGAATCTTAACTCAAGCTGAGCGAGCTTCTATTTTTGAATGATCTATATCCCTGAGTTTAGCTTCATGAGTGTTGTTCGCTTCATCGCCAGAATCTTCTGGGCAATTTACAAGCTCATGTTCCAGAATCTCGAACACCTGTGTCCAAGATTTCACAGTGTCTATGGCTTGCAGTGTGGTATCTGGCAGAACGTCTGCATTCATATTTGCACCTTCACCAACTGCATCATTCTTCTTAATCATCTTCTGTGGTGCCATGATATCGATAAAATCATAACGAGGTTACCTGCTGCAGGGGAATGCATGAGCTTCTCAGTTGGATAAAACTTACTATTCTGCGAAAGGTGAAAATGAAATTCAAAATCAAGCATTTTTATTCACATTAGGTGCATTGATTTGAGTATACTTTTACTGACGACAAATTTATTAACCTTAATGGGAAATTATACCTGGCGATCCACATTCCATGCTAAAAATCATTACCGTTGATTTGTGATAAATTCCATTAATATCGACAGTTCGTGTTCGGGATTTTTGGATGAAACAGAGTCGAAATTTCCCGAATTACGAATATGTGAAAGGTTAATTATGAGATAATCTCTTTTAAAGTGTTAATTAATCATGTTTTAACTTCAAGTGCTTCGGGTATTCGGACTTCAGAATTTTTAAATGTAGCTCGAGAAGAAATCCCTGAAACCTGAAACTGTGAAAAGATTATAATCTATTTTAAGTTTTGATTAATCACATTTTAGTTCAAGTGCCTCGAAAATTTTGACTTCGTTGATTTTAGGATATTATGAAGGGTAAACGTTCGAAATCTGAAGTGCGAAGTCATTAACTATCCTTTGACCAAGATTAGCTTATTTAATTAAGATTTAATACTTCGGCATTTTAGTGTTTCATGGATTTGTGAATTGGCTCTTTGTTATATTTTCGAAGAGTCGTTTCCCATAGTGACGTGTCAAAGATGACGCCATTCTAGATGACATGTCGAAAATAGGGGGTGCCACATGTCACTTAGAATCGTATGAGTCTTCAAGTGAAAATATCAGAAATAAGTGACACGTGTCAACCCGGGGAAGGCTCAAAAGATATACATGTACTATGACTCATGAACTTTAAATGTTTATGAAAAGTGATAAAGGACAATTTTGGGTTTCGGGGCTTTTATCGTGAAGAATTATCGAAACGCGAAATTGCAAGGTGACCTTTAGCGATTTGACTCTTTAACAATCATGCAGCTACAAAACTATGGGAAATATAATATCATTCGACCAAACGGGGAAACTTCATCAACCGAGGATATCATGTGCACCTTATGACCATAAATAATTTGATATAAACTTCGAAAGTTGATTTCTGAGTTGCCACTTTGGGAAAGATGATGTTGAGAAAGTAAAGCTCAAAGTTTAGGATTATACATGTTCCAATAGGTGGGACCAAAAAAAAGGACTTATAAGTGATAGGTACCACTACAATCGGGGTGAAAAGGGGAATATAATGGGAGAGGTGGAAAATAGGAACATTGGGAAGGGGTCGGGTCCACTAAAATAAAAAGGATTAAAAATGAAAGGTATGACTGTGATTAGGGCGAAAAGAAGAATCCAATGGGATAGGTCCCAAATAAGTGTGCCAGCGATACCACTATACTCCTACGGAGTTATACTCCAATATGAAGAATCCACAGTTTTGAAATGCCAAAATTATTAGCATGAAGAAATCTGAACCACAATGTGGAAGAAAAGAGACCTTCGGGTGGCCCCAACTCTATGAGAGAGATCCTAACTTCTCTGCCACCTACCAGATGTTGGGAGAAAACACATTTTTCATAGATTTCCATCTTCAATATGGGATGTTGTTCCATTTGGGCCATCTCTGCATTCCAGCAAGCGAGCAAGAAAATATTATTTGGGAAGCCCACTACAGTCAGGTGGCAGGACACTTCGATGTCGAAAAGACAGTGGCAGTGCTACATCAACATTTCTATTAGCCGAAAATTCCAAAGGATGTTAGCAAGTATATCAAGTCCTGCAGTACATGTGCCAGTACCAAATTGTCCATTAAGAAACAAGGCATGTACACCCCTCTGCCTACTCCCGAAAGGCCCTGGGAATCCATCTCGATGGACTACATGTCGGGCCTTCCATCAACCAAGTGAGGAAATGACTGTGTTTTTGTGGTGGTTGATAATTTTTCTAAAATGGCGATTATGGCCACCTGCAAGAAGAGCATCACAACATAGGACACTACCAAGCTCTTCTTCGAACGAGTGTGCGTACATTTTGGGATACCATAAACCATCGTCTCATATCCAGACAATCATTTTCTCAGTACATTCTAGTCGAGCCTCTGGTCACTATTGGACACCAAGCTCACCAAATCCACTTCCTTCCATGCCTAGATAGATGGTCAAACTGAGGTCATCAACCAGACAATCGTGCATATCTTGTGCATGTACAATTCCAAGAATCTTCGTAAATGGGATGAGAGTATTTCCTATGTTCAACACAACTAAAATATATCCCTACATAGGTCAATCAGCCACAACCCCTTTCAGGTGGGGTTGGGGTTTTAACCATTGGGTCCCATGGATGTTTCACAATCCCTTGCGACCACCCAAGCAGACTTTTCCCATGCTCAAACTGAAGCCGACAAAGCAACCAGGTTCATTGAGTAGTTCCATCACATCTGGCAATAGGTTCAAGATATTTTATAGAATTCCAACACCAAGTATAAGCAGCGCCATGATAAACACCAGGTGCCACACAAGTTTGAGGTGGGAGATAAATTTTGGTTGCACTTGCAGAAGGAATGCCTTACTGTGCCCCATCGAAAGCTTAGTCCACTCCTCTATGGACCTTACACCATCACCAACACTATGGGTGATAATTATTTTGAGCTTAACTGTCCCCCCCTCCTTGGCTCGCATCTAGTATTTAATGTGGACCTCCTTCGGCCATATTTTCGACCATTATTGGACACCTCAAAGATAGAAGAATAGTTGACACCAATAGATCTCAACCCTGACTGCATGGAACTGGAATCCACTGATCATATCGTGGACACATAGGTCAAGGGAAGTCACTAGTAGATGATCTAGTTTTATTGGGTTATCAAAGCAAGGCAACTCCTGCACCAAGGCAAGTGGCTCACCCTAGCCCAAATTCAACAAAAATTTCCTCATCTGATGGCGGAACTCAATGAAATGGATAAAATTGCTTACTAATGGGGGAGGATTTATCTAGGTAGATATTGGTGGCCACCCACATATTCCCACTACTGCATCTTGGAAGTTTCTCAGTTTGGCAGGTTTTTCCTAGTTTTCGGGTCCTGAACTTCCAGGGTTGTTTTGAGGCCCTAAACTGTATTTTTAGGGATCACCACAGTCAAATTGCATAAAAAAATTGATTTTGATGGCATAATGTGTATTCTTCGGATAGACCTTTCCAACAGGATATAGTGCACCTAAAATGGAGATCATATGAAAAAGTTACGACCCCAACAATTTGATGTACCAACTTACCCCAACGGGGCCCACATGAATTTTGGTGCTTCCTCTCCTAGGGTTCAGTTTTTTGATGTCTATGGTTTTGGAATTCATGTTTATTTTAAATAGGCTTGGAGGGCCTCACTGTACTCATATTCTTGCGAATGAGCATAGCTGTCACATCACTTCTCAGAGATAAGATGCCACCATTCTAGCAAGCTTGTTTCACTCTACATTTTATAGTTTCATCATATTTTTTATTTAATAGATGTCAAGTTTTATTGTATCTCTACTATTATTCATTGCATCTCTATGTTAATATTATAAATCCATGTTTTCATTTTGTTCCACTCATAAATCCGGATCTGTGGTATCAGAGCGATTTTGTCCTTGTCGTTTTTAGTGCATGTCCCCGATGAGGTCAGGGTATAGAGAGTTGGGTCTCGAGCTTGTTTCTCTTGAGAAAAAATAATCTCGCACGCCAAAGAAAACTTCCATGGTGGGAAAAAATAAAGATGATGTGATAGGAGATCCTTTCAAAATGTTTCTCGAGGAATCCCTCGAGCGACAAAAGAACGTAATGATGGAAAAATTTGCACAAATACTTCAACAACTACCGACAAGCAACGCATCTACCTCAAGTGGATTTTCTTCCCCCTTCAAGGTAGAAATCAATTTTTATATTCCTATATTTGAAGGTCAAATAGATGCGGATGTTGTAATAAATGGTTAAACCTTCTAGAAGAGTATTTTTCTATCCACAAATTTTTCAATAGAGAAAATATTACATTTGTGCTCCTCAAGGTCGTCCCCCATGTAAAAGATTGGTGGGAGAATTTCTACGAGAAAAAAGAAATAGAGGGATCCAAATTATTTGCAGTTGCACCCACTTGGGGTTCCTTCAGGGATGCTATTAAGGAACAATACTACCCTGTTGGAAGTTATGATGACTTATATACAAGATGGACCACACTGTGGCAAGAAAGAGACCTTCGGGTGGCCCTAACTCTATGAGAGCGATCCTGAATTCTCTGCCACCTACTAGATGCTGGTCGCAAACACAACTGTCACTGATTTCCATCTTCAGAATGGGCTGTTGTGCCATATGGGAAATATATGTGTTCCATCAAGGAAGTGAGAAAAGATGATTTGGGAAGCCCATTATAGTAAGGTGGTAGGACACTTCGACGTCGAAAAGACAGTGGTAGTGCTACAAAAACATTTCTATTGGCAGAAACTTCCATAGGATGTCAGCAAGTATATCAAGTCCTACACTTCCTGTGCCATTGCCAAAACGACCATTAAGAAACAAGGAATGCAAATCTCTCTTCCTACTCCTGAAATTCCTTGGGAATCCATCTCGATGGACTACATGTCAGGCTTTCCGTCAACCAAGCGAGGAAATTACTGTTTTTTTGTGGTGGTTGATCGTTTTTCTAAAATGGTGGTTCTAGCTTCCTGCAAGAAGAGAATAACAACAGAGGCCACTGCCAATCTCTTCTTCGAATGAGTGTGGGTACATTTTTGGATACCACAAAATATCATATTAGATCGGGACAACCGGTTTCTCAAAAAATTTTGGTCGATCCTCTAGTCACTGTTGGACACCAAGCTCACCAAATGCATTTCCTTCCACCCCCAGACGGATGGTCAAACTGAGGTCATCAACTGGATGATCATGCATATTTTAGGAATGCACAATTCCAAGCATCCCCACACATGGGATAAGAGTCTTCCCTATGTTCAACATAATTACAACAGATCCCTACATAGATCAACTGGACACAACCCCTTTCAGGTGGGGTTGGGATTTCAACCATTGGGTCCCATGGATGTTGTACTACCCCTTGTGTCCACCCAAGCAGAATATTTGCATGCTCAAACTGAAGCCGAAAAATCTACTAGGTTCATTGAGCAGATCAAACACATCGACCAACATGTTCAGGATATTTTACAGAAGTCCAATTCCAAGTACAAGTAGTGCCATGATCAACACCGGGTGCCACACAAGTTTCAAGTGGGAGATAAAGTTTGGTTGCACTTGTAGAAGGAACTCCTTATTGGGCCCCATCAGAAGCTTCTTCCACTCCACTATCGACCTTACACGATCACCAAGGCTATGGGTGATAATTATTTTGAGCTCAACATTCCCCCCTTCCTTGGCTTGCATATAGTATTTAATGTGGACCTCCTTCAACCATATTTTCAACCATTATTAGACACCTCAAAGATAACAAAATAGTTGACACCAATAGAGTTCAACCCTGACTGCATGGAAATGAAATCTATTGATCATATCATGGACACACAAGTAAAGGGAAATCATGATCTAGGTGGATATCGGTGGCCACCCACCTTTTCCAACTGGCTCAAAACAGTTTTCTGGCAATTTATTATTTTAAACAGTTTTTAACTTCTTGGGCCATTTTGAGGGCATGAATGAAGTTTTTTCAGGATCGAGCTTCTAAATGATTTCCAAAGGCTCTAATTAAGCTCCCAAAATGAATGTCCTCGATGATACCTTTCCAACGAGAAATCGTTCTCCCCAAACGAAGATCGTATGCCAAAGTTATGCCCCCGAGAAATTGATACACCAAACTACCCAAAACGGGGTCCACAAAACTGTTGGATTTTCATCTTCCGGGGTTAGGGTTTTGGATTTTATTTTTGATAAAAAGGACTTTAGAGCCAAATTGTAAAATCATCTTCTTGAAAATGTGAGTAGCGGACACGTCTCTTCTCAGTGATAAGTTACCACCATTCTAACAAGTCTTTCCCTTTGTATTTTTACAGTCTTTGTACATTTTTGCTCATTAATATAAAATTGTTTATTACTGTATATCTGTGTTTATGGTTGCATATCTGATACATTTTTGTTATATTATTGGATATCTGAGATACCTATGTACATTGATTTGTTATATCTTCGCTCTAATTTCATGCCGAAAATAATCCGGATCAGTGGTATCAGAGCAGACTGCTCTTGATCGTTTTTTAGTGCATGTCCCCGGCGAGGTCCGAGTATAGAAATTTGGGTCTTGAACTTGTCTCTCTTGAATAAAATCGCTCTCGCACATCCAAGAAAACCTCCATGGAGGAAGAAAATAAAAATGACAAAGCAAACGATTCTATTAATCTGTTGCTTGAGAAAGCTCTCACGCTACAGAGGGACAAAATGATGGAGAATTTTTCCCACGTCCTTCAATGCCTGCCGATAACAATAGACACGTCTTCATCAAGCGACCACTTTGGAAGTACCCCTCCTTTCAAGGTACAAGTTAATTTTGATATTCCCATATTTGAAGGACAGATAGATGCAAATGCCTTAGAAAAATGGTTAAATCTGCTAGAAGGTTATTTCATTGTTCATAATTTCTCCGACATGGAAAATATCACCTTCGTACTCCTTATGGATATCCCCCATGTCAAACATTAGTGGAAAACTTACTGGGATAAAAGTTCCATAGAGGAGTTTGGAATATATGGGGTCGATCCCACTTGGGATTTTTTTGTGGATGCGGTAAATGAATAGTATTACCCTGTTGGAAACTATGAGGACCAATATATGGGATGGACCACACTGCGGCAAGAAAGGGGCCAAGCAGTTCTAGAGTTCACCAATACCTTCCATACCTTGCGCACCAAGTTGGGTACCAAATACTTCGAACAACATTTGGTTCTGAAATACCATGGGGATCTACACAGATACATTCAAACTGAAATGGATTTTCTTGAAATATCATCACTCGGTTCTGCTCATCGATATGCTATTAAAATCAAGCAGAAATTTAAGCACCATAACAAGCAAGAGTTCGTGTTTGCAAATCCACAACAACCAAAGTATGATAAAGACAACCCTAACAAACAACATCCCAAAAACCAGGCCAAGCCACAGGAAAAGAAGGGCCATGAAAAGATGAAGAAGGACACTGGAAAATGGTGTGATTTACAAAAAATTCCTTGGAACAACACTGATGAATGTCTCTCAAAACAGTCATTGGTGGCTGAGATAAAATACAAGGAGCCGAACCCTGATTCATAATTTGATTTTGAAAATAATGATAGAAGGCAGATCATCGATGCAGACCCCACTGCTATTGTCGCAACCACAAAAATTCAATCAGAAGAACCAATAGATTCTAAAGAGGGGGAGCACCTTTTTCATTCACATATGTGGGTGAAGGGGAGCCCGTTGCATTTTATTGTTGATAGTGGAAGCTAGAAGAAACTCATCTCAACAGAGGTCATCAAGCAATTGGGATTGTTGACAACACCACACCCGCAACCATACAACATCGGGTGGCTTCGCCAGGGACGAGATCTTCGTGTCAGCCAGTAGTGTCAATTTTCATATGGCATCTAGCCCTTCAAGGATGAGAGATTATGTGATGTTTCCCCCTTGGATGCCTGTGATGTTCTCTTGGGCCAATCATATATGTGGAAGCGTCATGCTATTTATGAGTCTTGGCCCCATAGTGTCATTGTTACTCTCGGGGGTCATCTCTACAGGATACCAGAGGTAATTACAACTATTATCCCACCTAAACAGTGCCGCAAGGTAGTATCCCATACTACAAAATTTAGCTTCTTCACAGTCTGTTCAAAGCGTGAACAAAAGAACACCACTGCAGCCTCAATCCATGCACCTTCTATCCAACAGAAGCAGGTCAACAAGATTGCAGCAAAGTGTAAATATTCCTTCTGCATATAGGCATCTGATGTAGCCAGACTGGTTAAAAATGGAAAACCCTTCCAACCACAGGTTCGTGACAACCTTCAACAAGCTAAGCAACACAACTCCAATAAGGCAAGCAACTCATCAAGATGTAGATTCATCAAACACTTTTCCCTCTCCCCTGGGAACTCAACGCAATGGAGACAATTAATTCCTAAGGAGGGAGGATTGATCTAGGTGGATATCGGTGGCCACCCACCTTTTCCAACTGGCCCAAAACAATTTTCTCGCAATTTTGGTAATTTACTATTTTTAGCAGTTTTTAATGCCGGGGCCATTTTGAGGGCCTAAATGAAGGTTTTTCAGGATCGATATTCTCAATGATATTTTAAGGATATGATTAATCCCCCAAAATGAATCTGCTCAATGATACTTTTCCAACGAGCTATCATGCACCCCAAACGAAGATCATCTGCCAAAGTTACGCCCTCGGGAAATTGATACACCAAACTATCCAAAACGGGGTCCACAAAACTGTTGGATTTTCATCTTCCGGGGTTAGGGTTTTGGATTTTCTTTATGATGAAAAGGAATTTGGAGCCTCATTTTAAAATAATCTTCTTGCAAATGTGAGTAGCGGACACAGCTCTTCTCAGAGATAAGTTGCCACCATTCTAGCGAGTCTTTCAATCTGTATTTTTACAGTTTTTGTACATTTTCGCTCATTAATAGAAACTTGTGTATTATTGTATCTCTGTGTTTATGGTTGCATCTCTGATACATTTCTTTATATTATTGGATATATGAGATATCTTTGTACATTTCTTTATTATATCTCCTCTATCATTTCGTGCCGAAAATAATCCAGATCAACTCAACAGTAGAGGATCCAAATTTATCGTGTTGTCAAAGTAGGGTAGCTCCTGCACCACGACAAGTGTCTCACCCGAGGCCAAATTCAACAGAAATTTCCTCATCTGATGGGGGAACTCAATGCAATGGAGACTATTTCTTCCTAAGGGGGGATTATTAATCTAGGTGGATATCGGTGGCCACCCACATATTCCAATTGGCGCATCTTGGCAGTTTCTTAGTTTGGCAGGTTTTTCCTAGTTTTCAGGTCTTGAACTTCTAGGGTTGTTTTGAGGCCTTAAACTGCATTTTTAGGGTTCACCATAGTCAAACTGTAGACTAATATAGAGTTTGAAAAAATAATGTGTATTCCTCGGATAGACCTTTCCAATGGGCTATCGTTCGCCTAAAACATGGATCGTATGCAAAAGTTATGACCCTGGGAAGTTGATGTACCAACTTACCCCAACAAAGCTCACATGAATTTTGACATTTCATCTCATAGGGTTAGGTTTTTGGATGTCTATGATTTTTTCATTCATGTTTATTTTAAAAAGGCTTGGAGAGCCTCATTGTACTCATCTTCTTTTGAATGAGCGTATTCGTCACATCTCTTCTCAGAGATAAGCTACCACCATTCTAGCAAGCTTGTTTTAGTGTGCATTTTACAGTTTCAACATATTTCTTATTTAATAGAAATCAAGTTTTACTGTGTCTCTGCTATTATTCATTGTCTTTGTGTTAATATTATAGATTTGTATTTTCATTTCGTTCTGCTGATAAATCTAGATCAGGACACTTGACACAACCTCTTGTCCACACATATGGACGCATCTATGAATATTATTATTTGGTTTAAGGGTTGATTTGTGGACAATACTTCATTTCTTCAGGCTTAAACTTTTGGACCTTCCACCTTGTATTTAAATCTATTATACTCACATTTTCTATTTTTCACTATAATAAAAAGTATGCTAAACCCATCAAGTAAACACAGTTAGTGCGGATCAAAATATCAATCATATACTGTATTTGTTTCTACCAGGTATTTTTGAGACAGTTGGGTTGTACATTTTTGTCAAATATTGCAAAGTTATTAGTTTTTTCTTCATTGGCATGAGGACATGCCAACCCTCAAGCATGGGGGTTATGTTGGGTCGTTGATTTGACACAGTTTTCACCGTTAGAATTACTTATTCTTTGATCATTTTGCCTCTTTCTTCCACTCATTCATTACCATTTTTACCTTATTTCCTCATTAATGCACAAATACAAACATCCAAGCATTAAGTGGTTAATTTTCATTAATTTCCTTGTTTTTAATGAATTAAATAGTTTTATAATTGGTTTATTAATGAAGGTTGATGAAGTATGTAGCCACAGTTCGGTTCTGAGCCACCACAATTTACTTCCCGCTACCATCATCATCGATTCTCATACTTCCACTTGTCCAAATGATAATAAACCACATGGAGTTTACATATAGAAGGTTCAATATGGTTATGTTTCCATTATATCATGCCCATGTCGATAGCACGAAGCTCAAGCTCTTGGTCAAATATTTCTATCAACTCACGTCAGTTTCCAGGTAGTGATTTTGCAGGGTCAATTGCGAGAAGATAAAGGAGAATATTGAAAATCCGAGACATGGGTTTTGTGCAGGACTAACCCATTTAGGTTCCTTGTAAATTTGTTTCTCAAAAGAGAAAAATATCTGGAAGATATGCTTGATTCTTTAAACCATATTTTCACAGAAAATTTTGGTTGCAACCGGTTTGAAGATCCGTGGGTTGTGGATCTAAGATCTTGTATGTAATGTATAAATATGGGTTATCATACCTTCATAGGGACGACTATATTTTGATATCATACTCCTGTAAAACTATTCTTTTCATTTTAATTAATATATCAAGATCTAGTTGTTGTTCAATTCATGAGTTTTATGCATTGGGTTTATAAGTTCAATCTTATATACATTACTTTCTAAGTAGAGTTCTGTGAGCTAGGAGGCCCCCCTAAGGAGGAGTGCACTATTGGTACTTTTTTCTTATTCAGTGGTGATATTTTTCATTTTTGTTCATTTATTTCATGCAAGTTTATTTATTTCTACTCACACAAGATCACTAACACAATAGACATCAATTGAACAATTGGTTGTTATTTTAGATGCAAGAAATCTCATTAATTTAGATGATTGAAATGATGTAATTAAAAATCTAGTATATTGATGATCCTAAGTGTTTAGAAATATCCTTGTGTCTTTATTTTCATCATTTACAAATACTATGTTGTTTTTGCAGCTGAACATAAATTTGTTTCTGCAATTGAAAAGAACTCTATTTCTACAACTAAACATTGAACAATTACTCTATGTTCTATAACTCAAGCAACAAATCTATTTCTGCAGCCAAACAATGAACAACTTTCATTTTACATCATTCATTTAGCGATATATCAAAAGCTAAGGCCTGCATATATTTTGCATGCACTTCATTAGTTTACGATCCCCATGTTGATAATTTAATGTAGAAAAGTTCACCTATTGAACCGACTGACAATAAATGCTCTGAATAAGGGGAAAAAGGGATGTTGTCATAAACTAAATTAAATTCATAAAAAGGACAAGGACCTCCTCGTATTTCCAAAGGGGTGTTAGGTGGATAAATGGGTATACAAGGTCCTTCTGGTATCTCTAAAGGGGTGCAAGAAGGATAGGAAATAGTTTTAGTACCAAAGCAGAAGAAGGTCCTCCTAGTATTTCTAAAGGGGTGTCAGGAGGATACAACAAATATAACCATTATACCTAAAGAGAGAGTATCCAAAATGAATCCCGTGTAGGAAACCAAATGAATATGTCCAAAATAAATCAGGATATGGAAACTAAATGGGGATATAAGGGGGAAATGAGGAGACAAATGCCTCGATAAGAAATCAGATGGATGTAGTGTTGAAGGAGAAAACTAAGAATTTAAACAAATAGAGATAGAGGCATTAAATCAAATCTCGAGGCTTCAACTCTAGGATGTATATAGGGATAGGGGCATTAATGAGAAGAAATTCTTGAGGCTTCAACTCTGGGATGTATACTAACTAGATTCTCGATCCTAAGGAGGATTAAATGGCATGGGTACCAAAATGCAACATGGGTCACTATTCTAGGGCACCCATGAAGAGAAGAATTTATCACAAGGTAGATGGTAAATGAAAAATATGGATGGGATAATCCATCCACCCAAGTGAAGGAGGTCCTATAGGAAATTCTGAGGTGAATGAAAGGGAAATGCAATGAACCGAGGGTAGTTATTCAATGTTAAATGCTAGTTAAGAAAATTATACATGAAGGTGGCCACTTTACATAGACAAACAAGGGCATCCATGAAACATTCCTACACACATTTCAACAAATACCAAAGCATACAGGTTTTTATGTTCTCAGATCTGAATATAAAATACAAAAGATAAATCCTTCACTTCAATAAGAAACCCAAATCATTCACATGGAATACTCAACAAAAGAAATAGTAAAAACCCTTGAGGTAGGGTAACACCTTTTATTATTTATTATGGAAGGAATGCACTCCTCAAACAATCCTTTCTTTTTACAATAACAATATACTTCACTATGCTTCAATACATTGCTTACACTTATTTATATAATATTCTCTATCTCCTAGAAACATTCTAGAGAGGGAATATTCTTGTAGCTGAAATCTTCTAGTAATCCTTCTCACCTTTATTGTTTTCACACTATTACCTAAGACTTATTTACTGATGTTGAGACTGAGAATTGATTAAGCATATAAGGGATTCTCTAATGTACAACAAAGAAAAATGAAGCATTTTCCAACATTCTTGATCCCATGGAGGTTAAAAGGTAAAGGATTTGCATAGAACTCTCATCAATTTGAACAATAAGAGGGACAATTTCAACAATTGGTTTACCTTTAGTCTAAGAAAACCTTTCTCATCTAAGGGTAAGGTCTTACACTATAGGAGCTAGTTTCTCCTCCAGAGAGGATTCCAAATGACAAACAATGACAAGGGCATCAGGAAATTAAGGTAGCTTAGGAAAATGATGATAATAATGACCATAGATATTTCACAAATCACATGGGTGATTTGTATGCAAGGAAATAATATGTTTGGATGATGATCTAGGAAGCACACCATTTACGATGGGTGTGGAAGGGGTAGGTTCGAAATCATCAATGTTTAAAATTCCTTTTAGGAACATGAGAGAATCATTGGTTGCATAGATGATGAGGTCACATAAAGCACATGGGGGTATGGCTCTAGGTGGCCATCACCTATCAAAAATTATTGGTGTACCCTTTATTTTTGGCTTTTCCCTCTTTAGAAGCTCATTTCCCATGTTTGGCAGGGGCTGAATAAGCCTATGTAAATCCCATAGAAGACACATGGGTAGGTCTTGTCGACTGGATAAGGGTCAATGCTAAATGAGTAGTTGGAACAGAGGGCATGGCAGGAGTAGGAGTATCCAAGTACCATATAGGTATCCCCAAGGTAAGGTTAGGTAACGTCAACATTTCCATCACAATTTAACTAACTACTGCTGGAGGGGGAATAAGAAAGGCACCTGAGCGAAAGAATCCATTGGGGGGGGGAGCACCTCCAACTGATAGAGTTGAGGATACATGAGGTGTGTGAGTAGAAGAAGGTTATGAATGTGAGGCCATAGACAAGAAAGGTGTGGAAGTACCCTATTTTTGGGATGTTGACACCGCACACACATTGGATGGACCTGAAGGGGTGATTATTGGTGGAGGGGATTAATACATGCTAAGTAACACAAATTATTTATAGACTTTGGGGATTTATTACTGGATGGATTTAGTTCACTTTTCTATGAGTTTGATCATGGAGAACAATCATTGGATAGATTTAGCTCAAATTTATCTTGAAGTAAAAAATGAGGCATCTTAGCTTGATCTAATCCATTGAATCCTTTAGAATGCACTATTAATAATCTTGTTAAAGTATTTTTCCCGAAAATGTTTATTCTCCTCTCTTTGTGCATTTCTTATTCCCCAAAACATACATACTTACCATGAAGTAATATAGGTCTCCTATCCTCTTTTCAAAAATAGATAATTATAATCATATAAGAACAACTTTCACGCTTGATTCCATATAATATTAGTGTAACATTTTTTTATTTTTTTATATAAGAATGAATCAATCTGTTGAGATTAGGTTTTCAAATATAGTTTTATAAAATGTATTGAAAAAATCCATCCAACAACTTTCACCCTTGATTCCATATAATATTGAGATTAGGTTTTCAAATATAGTTTTATAAAATAAACTGAAAAATCCATCCAACAACTTTCACCCTTGATTCCATATAATATTAGTGTAACCTTTTTTTATTTTTTGATATGAGAATGAATCAATCTCTTGAGATTAGGTTTTCAAATATAGTTTTATAAAATGTACTGAGAAATCAATCCAAATATCCTAACATTTGTTTTTTTTTGTTAATTTTAAAAGCAAACATAATGTAATTGTTTGTACTTTAATAGGGACGTAATTTTACCATCACACACAAAATACTTGTATGAATGTTTAATATTTTATTATTAGGAACTATTAGGTTCATAATGATGACAATTTGCTTTCATTATTTAAAAGTTTAAAAAATGAATTAGAAAAATGTATAAGGTTTGTATTTTTTTAATTTAAAAAAGAGAGAGTTTGTATTGTAATGCTAATATAAACCAGAAGAATTTGCCAAAAATATTATTTTAAAGAATCTTGTGTTTAAATATGTATGTACGTAATCAAATTTCTTGATATGCAATTTTTTTTAGAGTATAAAATTTGAAGAAAAATATGGATCGTGAAGGATTTGAAGAAAAATATGGATCGTGAAGGATTTGATGCCTTCGAATAATAAATCCAGACTTAAGATGGTTTATCCTTGTTCTTAATACAGTATATGTCACTTGTCAACTCCATGTTGAGTATGGAAGGAATTACACATCAATAATTTTTTTTTTAACCATAAGAATGTGTGTAAAGTTGATATTGAAATATTTACTTGTTATTAATGTTATTTAAATGACATGTGTTAGCTCCATATGAATTTTTGTTTTCATTTACTCTATATATAAAGTTCATATAAAATTATTTTACTTAAAGGTGAATGTTGATATAAAATTATTTTTAAGGTGGATGTTAAAATATTTTTTTAAATGTCAAGTGTCAATTTTCAA
>JASDQU010102099.1:134641-145403 GCA_032191745.1 Picea mariana | reverse complement strand
GGGTTGATAAGGATCACGTTCCCGTCGTTCGTTTAGTTCTCCTACGCGCTGATCCCATGGAGGAGGGAGAGGTGTTTGGCCTTCCATGATTTTCTAATAGTGTGGTTTATTGTATTGAAAATATCCCCAAAAAAGCGTCCCTACTCTCAAAGGCCATGAAATAATCGAAGATTCATATGAACAAAATCTTCATCAAATTGAAAGGTTGGATAACAAAATATCTGACCCTTAAAAAAATTAATAAGTTCGCACAATTATCCTAAAAATTCACGACACCAAGCCCCTCATCTCAAGTTACCATTTTTGTTCTAGGCTTGTTTCCCTATTTTTTGGACAATGAATACATAATTGAGTCCTCTAGAATAATGCCATGTAAACTGCCTTTGAAGGTCTGTTCGCTTCTCCTCTAGCTTGCGAAAGGAAATGATTAGTGAACTAGAGAATTTATCTTATGGTAGTGGGTGTTGTGGAATATAATACATTCATGATGATGTGGCATTGATTCAGCCTCCAACTAGACTCCCATGTTGTCATTTTTGACATTGGATGCAAATATATGTAGGTGTGGGTCGTTTATTAACTTGAGTCACCTCCTTGTAGGATATTCTAGCCACACACTCACTTCATGTTCCTCTTCATCCTTCTTATTCACTAAAGGGATTGGTCATTTTCTCTCCAAATGAATGTTGACCCCATTTCCAAGTGAGAGAATCTATGAAACGTTGCTCATTGATCTTTCTCATTTTTTTTTGTTTATTCTCTCTTTTAGTCTCAATAGAAACACATTTCGTTTCTCAGTGTGTGTTTTTTCATCCTCTTTGGTTCATCATGCTTTCTTACTATGTTATGTGATTGTGCTTCCATGCATGTGCCGTACAAATGGTATATTTTCCATCCTTCCCTTTATCGAGTTCCATTTGCCACTAAGCATATGTTCTAAGAATAATGTACTTGATACACAAAAACAATAAATTATGAGCAATATTAGAAGAAATATAAGCTACAAAATGAAAAATAGGAGAAATACGAGTATTGAACCTACAAAATATGAACCCTTATAATGAAAAATTCAAAAAAGAGACCAATGCTCATCAATCACTTTGAGGGGGAAACCTCCAAATATCTAGAGCTCTAATACAATGGAAATATTTGACAAAATATTACATGGCTTCCTATCTCTATAATAAATTTCTAACAAACCATACCCTAACCACTTTTTTTCTCATCATACGATGAGTCACGACGACCTAATGGACCTAATTTAATAAAGATTCCCTTTTACATTGAGTACCCACATATAAACTTACTAATAGGCCTTATTTAAAGAAGATGTTTGACATACATTAATTAACCAAGGGCCTAATTACCCCTAGGTAGGGAGGTTAGGGAAGGACCCTGATATTTCCTTCCCCTTTAAATGTAGCCTTTTCCTCAACACTAGAATGTGGTAACTACTGTAAATTCATTGTGAGTTCCCAAGTGGTGTCATGATCTGGGTGCACATCCTTCCAATATATTAGGACTTCTTGGATAATGAATTAGTGTAGTCAACACTCTCTTTTGTCTAGTACAACATCTAGATATAACCAAATGGAAGCCTCTTCATCAATTTCTAGAAAGTTGTTCTTGGAAATTCATCCCTACTACCTTCTTCAGACTGAACACATGAAAGATTGGGTGGATCTTGGTGTGGGCCGGGAGAGCCAATCTGTACACAAGTTGTCTAATGCACTCCAAGATTTGATAGGATCCACATAAATTGGGTCCTATATTCTAGTGTCTCTTGTGTTTGATGGATGTCTTCTTATTGGGCTGGAGACGAGGATTTGGAGTTGATCCACTTATTGAACCATGGAAGTCCAAATCCTACTCGAGATATCCACTTATTGAACCATGGAAGTGATTGGTAAGTATGATAAATTGATGGATGTTTTTAGCCATAGATAAGCTTGTAGGGTGAAATTTTGGTAGCAACATGATAAGTGGTATTGTAAAACCATTCAACAAGGGGAATCCATTGAACCCATTGGCCCTATTCATCCAATGTAAAGCATAAAAAATAAGTTTCTAGGAACGTATTGACCACCTCTTTTTAACCATTTGTTTGGGCATGATAAGAAATACTTGTTTTCAATTAGGTGATTTTTAATTGAAACAAATCCTACCAAAATTCAATGGTGAAGGCAGGCTTATGATCTGTCACAGTGGAATGCATGCCAAGTAATTTAAAAATCTGATCCATGAAGACTTGTGCAACAATTAATGTCTTAAATGTGAGTTGTAGTGCACAAGAATGAGCACAATTGGACAGGTGTTAAACTACCCCCATTATGAAAGATTTGTTGTTGTATTTGGAAATACCAATTATAAAATCCACAAAAATGTTGACCCATATAGTGTTGGGAATCAAATGGAAAATGATATGAAGCAAATAACACACTACTACAGATAATCAAAGAGGGACACAAAATTTCGAAGAACACAGGTGGAGTCTAAATACACCGTTACAACACTTAAGCACAAAGTATTGTGATCATAACATCATAGTTCATATTGCACACCTTGATCTGCATGATCTATTGTGAAAAATATGAATACTTCATATTCGACATATGATAATGACCCAAGGGGTTTTCTTTTATAGACTCAAGATCTAACTGAATCCCACATAATCGAGAATATCTTGTCCACATACAATTTTCAGTGGTTAGAGTTATGTTGGAACGCAATTGGGATACCCTAGGTTCAAGTTATCTAACCAACAAAACCCTTCAGATACCGCCCCTTTCGGCATCACCTACATGCAAGTGAAGTCTCACCCGAGTTACCTACTGGGACTGCAGGAACCAAGTTTTTGCAGGGATAAGGGGATGTGAGGCCATTAGCATGTTGTTTCCTACTTATCTACCTTGTGTGTTGGATTCTTTGTCCCTTTTCCCTTGATTAATTAGTAAACGTTAATTATGCAACATCATGGTGAAATAGAGTGCCAAATAAAATATTCAATGTAACATTCATCTTTACTGCACATCAATCATCTACTACACAGATTTAGATCTAGTTATGCATAAATAGAACAATCATGAACGATCACATAAAAATACATTCAGACACAGAATTTAATGTGGTTCACCCAAACTTCAAGCTACGTCCACAATGACTGGCTTCTTTATTATTCTTTGTTCAATCATCTCAGGTTGGTGTACTACGTTTACAATAGATACATCATGACATATTTCCCCATCTTTCCTAGCCACTCTGCAGTGCAAGCCTCTCTCTGCAAAAATCTCCCTAAACCTTCAGACATAGACTCTCTCTCATTCTCAATCTATTCTCTCAACATCAACAACTTTCAGCCTTCAAGAGCCTATTCTACCCGACCCATTACATATTTATACATATAATTTAGGACTCAAAGCCTTATTCGCTTATCCCAAAACCCTATGACAACTCATGACAACTCACTGTTCGGACATGTTTTTCTTATATTTACGCCTGCATGTAGCCTTATGTAATGCCCCTCTTGTCCCCATCTTGTAATTAATCATTACTTATGACTTTCATGCGATGGCATGTGAACAATGTAAATGTATTATTGTTGAAATTGCCAACAATTGACTATGGGGCTAAAACCTTGAATTACCGACCATGATATTGTTGGGTATGTGTTATATTATTTGCACGAGAAACAATGTCTGAGCATGCAAGAGGGTTCAGGGGCAGTGCCCTCGATTTTTTTTTGCCTCGAGAAATGTGTCACATATTTAGGTGGTTTTTAGGCACATGGTTTTTTGCCGATGGTTTTCTATTTCCGGTTAAGTAATTAGGGTTGTGGACTAATACAGGTCATTGGGTTAGGGTTTTGGATGCTGCTAGATCCTATATGTATATTGTATTGTAAACAATGTATCACTATGAATGAATATAGAATATGTTGGTTTTCCTATTTTCGATTTCCGGGGGAAAAATATTTGTGTAATGTTTGTATTTTCCATTGTATCTTTTCTGTTCTTTTACTAAAAATCTGTTTGCAGTAAATATTGTACAAGGTTAAAATCTACATATATCACTAGAGGAAAGGGTGAGGAAACCTATAGAAGGGCTCATCATGCTAGAGATGGCCCAAACCTCCTTGTTGATAATGTTTTTATTCTGAACATTTTTCCTTAGCCTTGACTTAAAAGAAAATCAATTAATGAGGAAGGATGGTATATGGGAACCCAACTACCCCAAATAAATCTAGGCATGGGAGATCAAGTTAGGGAAACTAAAACTATCAACCACAGTTACCATAGGAAATTACTACTTTCTGCAGATTAGATTGACCCACGGGTTTTTCCTTTTGGTAGAAGGAAGAGGATAAGTCGAGAAACTTCCTGGAGAGAGGAGAGCGACATGGGAAAGAGGAGTAGAGACCATTTAGATGAAGAAAATGAGAGCATGCGAGGCCCTAGAATTTGGAGCAGAAGAACTGAAAAATTTAGGTGTTCTGGTTATAGAGAAAGGACTTCTTAGAGATGAAGGTCGTGAGCTTGATGTTGAGGAAGCATTTGATAAACCTCGCAGAGGATGTGACAGAGAGAGAATTTCTCAGATATGACGGTTGCCAGCTTGATGCCGAGGAAGCATCTGATAAACCTCGTAGAGGATGTGAAATAGAGAGGATCTCTGAGAATTTACAGAAGACCTGTGGAACACAGAGATTCCCTCGTGATATCATGGCTTAGCACAGAGGTGGATAGAATGCTAAAAGTGAATGCATATGAGCCAATGGTTGGGTGGAAAGGAGAACACCCATAGCCAATTGGTTGGCTGTCAACTGTAACAGATAAGTATATTTTTTCTAAATCTATGTAGTGTTAATTTTAGAGAAAGATACCGACTGTGTTTTAGAGTTGTGTAAGTTTAATTTATGGAAGAAGTGGCTTGAGAAATTTAGGTACAAAGGAAGATAATGTTTTAGTTGAATCTCATTTGAATTACTTCCTTATCTCTTGAGTATCTGTGTGAATGAGGGTTCGTTTCTGTATACTTCACTGAATGTCTGTGAATGTTATGAGTACATGGATGTTCTCTTTGCAGGAACATTTGAATTCCTTGTCTGTGTAAGTTTGAGTAATCTGTTAAGCTCAAGAGGGGTAGTGAGAGTGTGCACAGAGCCTATGTAAGGTGTGCAGAGGCTAAGAACTTTCTAAGTTCTAAATTCTAGGAGAAGAGAAAGAATTATGCCCACACTTCATGTGAAGTATTTGCAAGCTCAGAAAGTATAACATTTGTAGAATGCATACATAGGTTGAAACATTTGAAACCCATGGTTTAAATCCCTTGTTGAAGGGAATCACAGTCGTGAATTACAGAAGAAGCTACAACAACCGTTGATCTGGCTACAAAGTCATATTTGGGCCGTTGGATCATACCCAAAAGGAGCTAGGCCTCTGGGTGTTCGGAGCTTCGAGACTCCGGAGTGTTTTGGGTGATGGGCCTCATGAGTTAAAACCATTGAATTTACGGACCTACGAAGTCTCCTGGTTAATAAATATTATTAATTATATTAAGTTGTAATTAACGTAATATAAATGGGTCTCCTTCGGAACTCGACGAATTCAGAGTTCGAAGAGGAGAATGAGCTGGAGAGTGTAGCCCTGGACTTGTTAATATCTCATATGACCATGATCTAGAACCTCTCGCTCTGCCGTAAAGGAGATAAGCTACCTGGACTTCGGGACCCCAACGCTCCGGGGAAAACAAACAGTGTAACAAAAAAAAAACCTCCGAATGTCGAAGTCATGAAGGGATGAGGACCATCGATCTGAGGATACTGCAGGATCTCTCTTTTGACCATTGGATATAGACCGTGGTCAATTCGATACTCACCACTTCGGGAGTAAAAATGAAACTAAACAACAAAACCCTTGAACGCCAAAGTCGGGAAGCGATAAAGGCCGCAGATCTAAGGATTCACATGTACATATCTCCACCATTGGATAGAGGATATTGAAAGGTTGGATGGTGGGACATCGAGCCTTCAGAGCTTAGAGAAATTATTTTAGTAAGAGAAGCAGGATGTTCTTGGAGACTGTCAGCCTAAAGTGACGTGGCATGTTGACATTACCTAGGGTGATGTCGACCCATATTATGCCACGTGTCATCCTGATTCATGCTTTTCACAGACCTTCGGTTCCAAATGGAAGTTGACACGTGTCACCCGTTGATTGGGCCACGTGTCATATCCATCTTTTTTCACATGTCGCCATCTGGTACGTAGTTGCTTGACCTAATGGGACCTCGAGAATTTGGGAGTTTGAAACTATGGGAGGCTTAGGGTGTTAGAACGTATGCTCCAATAGGGATGAAGGCCGGAGCTATGTGGTAGGACCTCAGGACTTCGAGATAGTTGGGATACCAAGATGCTAGGGGTAAAGTGGTTGAAGGCTCGAATCCACCTTTCCCTATCTCGTCGTTCAATGTGCAACCATGTGTAAGTGGGGACCTTGCAGGAGTGAGGGACTCCGAGATGTTAGAGGAATACAACAAATAAGTAAAAAGGGTCGAAGGCCCAGACCTATCTCTCGCTTCCCTAGGTTATAACCATAAATTAAAACAGGTGGGACCCTCTTCGAAACTTTGTCCTTTGGGAGATTTGGGGTGTTTTCATAAGAAATTAGAGAGGGATTTCCGCCGAAGTTCGGAGGCTTAGGGATTCATCGAGATTAATGACCCTAATGCGAGTTATAACATTTAATCATATTATAATCTAATTAAATATAATTATATTATAACATAAGTAGTATGACGTGGATTGAAATAATGTAACAAGGTTTTATCAATTCTAATGAGGATTAACCATCCCTAATAAGGATTAAATAAATGATTAAGTAAAGAGTGGTATCATTAATCATGATAATGATTGATTAAATTAAAAAAAAGGCCTAAAGAACTTTGAAGGGCCATAAATTTCAGTCTAGATCTCGGATCTAGATAAACTTATAGTCACTGGAAATACCTTGTCAAACCGAAGACGATGTAATCCTAGTTACATGGATTAAAGATGAATGAGAGATGTGAAATTTTTATGCTCCATCCCTCAAAAGAATATATAAGGGGTTGGGTGTGAAACAAAGTTGTATTAGAGCAGGCTACAACACTTGGCCTGCATGGGCTCATGGAAGAGTCGATTAAAAGTTTTATCAAAAAGATACTTTAAGGGGGAGGGAACTCTAACCTACCCTATCTAGTAGAGCATGATTAAAACACAGGCCTAGATGGTCTGGAGAATAGTCATACGACTAGTTTACCAAGATAAGATGAGCCTGTTGGAAGTGTTCACTTCCATAAGGAAATTATCTGCATAAGTTCCTTGAGGAGAAGGATGCATATTAAAATTTAGTTGGGATTTTACCCAACAAGATTGAATCCTGCTAGACTATGGAAGAAGAATCATATCATTCCTGTGGGGGATGATAGCCAGTCCTACAAAAGTGGGATTATGCCAAGGGGCATTAATAATAAAACTTGGATGCAAATGACATAAAATTGTTTTAAGGAATACTTGAGTCCATAAGGAAAATGGATTGAATAGGTGGTTTGAATTGCCTAAAAAGTGGGGTTAGTGAAGCCTATGTTAGTTAAAAGTGTTGATTAAATGAAGGATTTGGAATTGGGAGAAAAATCCTCCATGTCTAGAGGCCTTATTGGAGTAGGTGAGATCAAACTACTTGACCTATTATAACTGAAAAAATTCCTACTGGGGTAATCCCTCTTTGTAAAATAAAAGAAGTCATGAGGATTGAGAATGAACCTCATGGAAAAAGTGAAATGACATGAGCAAGTTAAAAATCTCATGGTTGTGATAGGGAACTGTGTATCCGTATTAACTTAAGGGCATGAATAGGAAAGAGGAATGGGTCTGGTGACCATTTTTTGAAAAGGGAGAGCATGTGCAACTCTCTAGATCTTAAGGCAATTGAGAAACAAAGTTGTTTATGGGTGCATGAATTGTTGAGTAGCGTTTTTTTAATCAAGATGATAAACAAAGCTGCATAAATATGGAGTGATTGAGATAGAAATCACAACAACCTCCCTTTCTTGTTGGATAGAAAACTAATCTACTAGAATTCCTGTGGGAGGAGGAGAGTGACATCTGTCCCTAACTATTGTTGAAAAAAAGGAAGAATTATGAGTGTAATGTTTAAGGCTGATCTACATTTACAACCTATCTTCTATTTTAATGAGAATAGGAAAAACAACTAGAACCTCTAAAAAATTTTAAAAGGAAAGAGATGGACGTTCTACCCAAGACTAATTATGATATAGAGATGCTCTAGAGTTCTGTATTAAAATACTTAGTAAGTAACAAACTTCGAAAATTGTATTTGGGCTTTAAGGAAATAGTCCAAATGTTATTAGACATTAAAATTCATTATAAATGAGGTAAAATGGTTAATGAAATGTTGACCCTGAATGTGGCAAAGGAAGTGTTAGAGGACTTCTATATGACCAATGGGTCAGATTGAAATCCAGAGGTGGATGGTATCCATATAAGGTATGGCTTGGTATGCTCAAGCAATAGTGAGGGGAAATCTAGAAAAGGATTCCCTTGATAAAAGGTCTATTAACAAAAAATGGTTTGAGGCATGGAAATGAATCTTGATAAGTTGTCTTGTTTCCTTGGGCACTGTTGGAGTTGCCCAGATAATATTTTTTGGTTGTTGAATAATTTTATAATACTAGAGGAAAGAATACTTTCTTGTTGGTCCTTTTCATATGGAATCAGGGACATAGTTATGACTATGTATGTTAAACTTGCCATGTGGATATCATGTGAATGACTGCAAGATCTCAACTGAGAGGGAAGCTTAGTGTTTAGTGTCTCTATGAGACTTTATATGAGAATGGCAGTAAGATACTTGGGAGAAGGATCTAGAAGTATGATATGCCCATGTGTATGACTGACATTCTAGAACTTGCATGATGCATGTTTAGCTGTGTTTATATACACCTCAGTGCATGGATTTAAAGCATCGTAATGTTGCTTGATATAAGGACTGATATTAAGACTGAATATATATGAATGAATGATATTAAACATGAAAATGATGCCCATGTATAACGTATGAGTATATGTATACTAAAGGCACATTGTGACTTCCTGAATGAGTGAAATGTAAGGAAAGCATTGCACTTGCCAAGATTGAATGAATACCATGGATGCATGGCTGAATCTATTCTGAAGAGACATGAAATTTTTATTTTGAATGATATCTTGATGGGAATGTGCTCCATTCCATGATAAAATGATAGTGTAAATAGACAAAAGAGTAAATGAGCAAGGATGCTATGTTGTCATGATAAGAGGAAACATGATTATGCCTTTGAGGATCACATGAGAATGATTGTGAACAATCATGAGTTGAATGATTTTAATGTAAAGATGCATGTGAGTTGTGAAGTATACCTATGGTATATACACACAGGCTTATGATTATGCATGGGGTTAAGTGCATCATGGATGTAAGTTAACCAAACAATGAACATGTGTGGATAAATACTCTGGATTCATAATAAAGATGCATGTTTATATTCCTTGAGGAATATTTGGTAAACAACTTAAATGATAAATTTGAAATTGAATCAAGCTTAAGGCCATCACATATAGTTATGGATATAGAATAAGAAACTTGCATGCTGGGAACTGTGTAAAATACTCTATCATGAGAACAAAGTCACAATTTGTTGACGGGCGAAATTGACCGCTCGTCAACTGGAAGAGTGAATCTGGTCCGGGGTTGTCTAATTAACCCAAGCCATTTGGATTAATTCACTCTGACGAGTTTAATGGCTCCATTGGCCAATCTAAAGTCCTAAGGGAAGTGAAAAATAACTAAAAGAAATGCAATAAATTACTAAATAATAATCGCTAAAATATATATGTACATCTAAATATATATATATATGCAGTTTATCTAATTAATATTTATATAATAGTTCTATTTATCATATATACTACATATACAAATAATGAGTTTTAATCTGAACTCATAGAAAATCAAATGTTTAATGGTTCTTTTCGATGAAAGTAATAAAGAAAGTGAAAATACTATTTGTTTTTTGATTTGTTTTCTTGTTTGTATGCATTCATAAAATCAAATATTAAACTACTTAATTAAACATAAAGATATAGATAGTGAAAATTATACTATATATAAAAACTTCTATAATAAGAAAGAAAATGAAATAAAAGAACAGACTAACCTATTGATGCATCCAACGTCTGTACAATAGAGAATATCCAACCACCTTATCCGAGAAGTAAACCTGCAATGAATCTTAACATTGCTCCGAATAAATGCGAAACAATATGCTGGAAATAGAGTTTTGATATCAGAACGTATAATGGAGACAGTCACAGTGATCTTATGATTTACAAGTAACTACAGTGAGATAAATCTTACTATAAGAACTTGTATTTAAACATTCAACAGAAAATTAGAGATAAATCTCATAATTTCAATTGAATCGATGATCACCCTATATTGTATCTGAAACATGAGATATGGACAACACGTAATAATGGATTATTTCAACTCATAATAAATAGTGAAGACAAAATCAATCACCATCTATTATCACATCGAAATAAGCATAACTTAAACTAAAACATCATACAAAAAAGCTAAAGCTGTAATATGCATTCTGTTCCATTCAAGTATGTGTGTAATTGTCCATACTTCAGCCCCAGGCCGAGATGCCTCTATTTAAAAAA
>JASDQU010102099.1:120475-134591 GCA_032191745.1 Picea mariana | reverse complement strand
TCTGTGTAATTGTCCATACTCCAGCCCTAGGCTGAGATGCCTCTATTTACAAAATGATAGGTTTATAAAGGCCTCAAGAAAGATAACTGTTTCTGTTCCTGAGATCAAATATTTATTTCAAAAATAAAGGGGGATGCAACCACCCTGATTCTACTAAATCCTCCAACACTAATAAAAGTTCATTTCTGTTCATACAAAATGCATGACTGTAAGGTCTCAAGGATGCCTCAGATATGGGTTGCTGAATATCCTAAAAGAAAAGGAAAATAGGAAGATTTTAGATACATTTTCAACCACTACTTCACACAATTCGAATTAACATAACTGGCTATAGAATCTTGCGATTCTGTAGCTAGTTATTATAGTAAATGAAATCCAATTTATTGTAAAATAAAGCAATGTAATTTTAACAATATAATCCTATTTTAAAATAAAGAATCATACCTCCAACTAATGAAATCAAATCATATCAGGTAACCTTGGAATTCACAATGGTTGTTGCAGCCTCCACGTTTTTAAATACTACGTTGCATGTAGGTTTATTTGAATTTTTGACAGTCATTAGGATGTATAACTTATTGATGGGTCTGCTCTATAACCTTTTGATCGAGAAAGGGTTTGTTGTAGGAGGCTGAGGCACAGGCCTGAGTAGCTGAGAAGGGCACTGTAGCAAGGTCTATAGTAGAATAAAATAAAAAAATGCTCATCTTACCCGAAACAAAAATTTTGAGCAATTTACCTCCAAAGGTCGAGGCATATCTCTGCAATGGTCCATTTTTTGGAGAAACGGCCTGTGATAAAGATAAAACGGCTCATTTTGGTTCTAGTTTTTAAAGGGTTTGTTCTAATTCGCAGCGGTTTGCTCAGAATCTCTCCCGCAAAATCGTGTCTCCAGCAAGAAAAAAAAAACGAGATTAAACTCTGCGAACAAAAGTGTAAAACTTCAGGGTTTGCAGGGAGTCCTGTAGCTTGACTCAAGAAATATTCTGTAACCTAAAGTTGGAAATTACCTACCTTATCCCTATACCCATCAAAGGAGAAAGCGAATTCCTAGGCAACTTGTAAATTGAAACCTTGAAACTTCCTAATGAAAACGAGCCAGCCACTTCTCTCCAAAGCTCCTCTGGCATCGTCGTATAAGAGCAGAGCTTGAAGGCTGTTTGGTTCAATGCTCACAACAGGAGCCATGATGGATGAAAGGGTAACTAATTAGGCACAACACATAGAGAGGGTTTGAAAAGACAGTCCAGAGCCAACCCGAGCCCGTGACATTCCAACAGTGAATGGTGTATGATCATAAATTCATAACGATTAGATGGGTGATTATTGAAACGCATGTGAAGAGGGTTTGAAAATCCCAAGGGAAGTCTCAGGAATGATGTTTGACTACACATCATAATGCCACCTTTGCATCTAGTACAATTCTAGGACCAAAACATTAAAATGAAAAATGAGTTCGCGCGTCATGGGTTTTATCACAAGGTTTGGGTGAGTCGAAAATCCATGACTTAGCAAAAGAAATATAAAGCCAAGAACCAAACAAAACCATACCAAAAATCAAAATGTGGGGGTCCTTTGATTCATGTAACCATCAATCTCTAAGCATGTTTGATGTTGAAAGGATCAAAACAAAGAGAGTAACTCTTCATGGCAAGGAACCAACTTCATTAATAAACTGTATGAACAACTTGCTTTTGACGACATTTTAGAACAGAAAGGTAGCACAGTCGCAAGTTATACATGCTTCGTATTCATGCTTCCAGTCATGAATGAAGCATGAAAGATAATAATAGGAAAAAGCGACAACTTACAACTGTTGTTTCGAAAAATGCATCATGAAGAGTAATAAAAACAAATGGCTCCGGTTAGGCAGCTATGTAGATCAATTTATTGATATAAAAAGTCAAAAACATGTTAAGCTGCCAACAATGGCGACATGTTGGGAGAAGCAATTATCTCTGCAATACGAACTAGTTCGGGTTAGAGAATTCTGAAAAACTTCAAATTGAAGAACAACTGCAAGGTTATTCGAACATCTTTAAAAAAGAACAAGACACAACCTAGTTTTAGATACCTTTCATTTAAAAGAATGAAACCTGGTGACAAACTTAACAAAAGAAAGCCACGATGTTAAGTTAAAATCTCCAATACTGTTGACAGGGCCACTGACGCCAACAGGCTTCCATAGCCTTGACAGGGATGTCAATTAACCCACTACGTCTGTATCATGCCCAAGAAATTTCAAATCAGAACGAAGGATGCTTATGGCCAACACAAGGTTTATACCTGAGAATTTTCTTTTACCTGACATTGCTTCGCTGCCAGCGGGCCTATTCAGTACCCTGGTGAAGTTATCTTGGCATCATGCATGCATTTACCCACTGCCAGCATACCTGTTCAGTGTCCCAGTGGGTTTACAAACACTTCCCATAGCTCTCTGAGAGTTTATTAACATTCTGATATAGTTTTAAAGATATTCAATAGAGCGGGGTGACCCTGAAAATTCCAGTTTTTTAACACAACTTAATATTTCCACAGGCCTTTAAATTTTTCTAGCAAACCTTCATCAAGATCTGAAAAATAATTCATTGATAGAACCCATTTTCAAGGACAGGGAGACATCATTGATTTTCTTTTTTAAAGAGCAGGGACAACGTAAAGAAACCTTTTAAAGATATTCGTGAATACTTTCAAGTGCAGATTGAAACAGAGGGATCGACTTTCAGACAAAATGACACCTTTAACCAGCCTACGATTTCAGAGAAGGACAACAATAGATGTTCTAAAATCCCTTGACAATTATTTCAAGATGAAGCATTTTTTTTTATTCTTCTAAACTAGACTGTAATACAGGCAAGTTTGACTCCAAAAAAGGCCAAAAAATAAAAATAAAAACAAACTGGAAAAGAAAACGGAAAACAAAACAAACCAAAACAGAAAAATATGTACAAAGATGGATCTGGAATTTATCAGGAAAATACCTCTAGAGACCTAAAAGAAAAATAAAGATCCTCATTGATATGAATGTAGTCCTACTCGTGGCATCTTGAATCAGGGTTGAAATTACGGTTCAGATTCACTTATCTATTTACTTTTCATTTAAGATTTTCATGATGATATTGTGGCTTTAAAATAAATTTTCAATGAAAAGAAGAGAGAAAAGGATCATGCGGACTTCCCTGACAATCATCATGTTATGGTTCTCGTGGTCTGCCCTCTTGCGCTCATGACTGCATTATTACAAAGATAAATAGTGAGGAATAAAACTGAAAGAAAACCTATTCCTAAACCTACCCTAACTATGAAACAAATCAGAATACTGCATGAAGTCAGACTTCCAATGTAGCCATCGGAGTAACTCCAATCCTGCAATGGAAACAAAATCAAACATTACTAACAAGAATGGTAATATATCAAAAAATGACATAAATATATCACACTTACCTTCATAATCATCATTTAGAAACACAGTAAGCATGATCTTACCATTCCCTCAAAATTTCTTGATGTATGAATCCTCCAGCCATTGTGCAATCTTATCATGATAAGGGTCATAATGGCATGGGCGAGTGTAAGTAAGTTTGAAAAACTTGTCAAGATTACAAGGAAATGAAATAACCATCAGCCAAGGCTGAAGTGCCCCATTCTCCTGACAATTCTCTAAGTGTTTATTAATTTCTTCACATGGAGGATCTAAAAGGAATATGTCACGCCTACTTCCAAGATACTTAGGTAAAAACAAAGAAAGCACAACTTTATCTTTATTATGAATTTTTTTATATACGAATATTCAAGCCATCCTAAGATCCTGTCACAAAAATGAGGATGCAAACCATGACTTTGATGAAATGAATATATCAATGGGGGAATCATCATAAGAGGATTCATGACATACATTAGATCATTGGTTGGAATACTTCCTTTGATGATATTGATCATTTCAAAATGTGAAGCATAAACATTAAAATTCGAGCTAATCAAAGAATGAATAGGCAACGTAGAATGTTTGATCTCCATAAGCTAGAGTGCATTGTCTTTTTCAACAATAAACTGTGTGAAATCATCTCGCAACATGTCCTTTTCCCATGTGAGTGATGAAAGTGAACGAGCGTCGAATCTGATTTTATCAATGTTATGTTTGGAATTAATTTCATCAAATCTTTTCATATCGAAACGATATGATTGTGGCGGAAAAGAGTAGGAAGTTGTAGGTAAGGTATTAAGTCCGCCAGAATCTAAGAAGAGATCAGGATATAAGGAATAAAAGGAATAAAAAATAAGCACATGAAAAGAATCTCTTGATCTATGATATTTAACAATGGTATTCTCAAGACATTTCTCTTCACTTTTAAAACTCTCACTCTATTTTGGTGATGAATTCCTCAACATAATATGATCATCTAGATTTGCCTTCTGTATGATAGATAATTCAAAATTACGTGACGAACGTCTAGCCTTTCCTGTGGATAAAGTACATTTTGAGGATGAAAGTTTAAAGTTTCTTCTTCTAATTGCATATCTTCTTCTCTAATCAGTTTCATAGGAGTGTTAGAATGCTTAAGATCATTTTCATCACCTAAGTCTTATTCAATAACCGAATTTAAATACTGATCAGAGCAAGAGTTATAAGAATGATGATATTCACCTTGACCAGGAATCGAATCTTCTTCCACGATGGTCGAAGACAGAAAATATAATGATTCAGAGAAAAAACTAGTTTGGTTGTTGGTAAGAACCTGGTCAATAGATTCTACCTCCCTTGCTTGTTCAAAGTTTTCGGATAGATTCCTCTCATCCTGCAAACTAAATTCTTCTCACAATCGAGTGATAGGATTTGCAACTGGTTCTTCATTCGCGATTGAATATGACTGGATGGACAGGGTGCAATCATCATAGCGAAGATTTAATACAAATGACATGTCATCGAGATTAAATTTACAGAGGATATGATAGATTCTTGTCAAAAAGTCTTCCGAAGATGAATCACCATTGATTAGTGAGGTATGAAATTCTTCACATAATTGATCGAAATCATAAATTTCAAAAGCATCTAGAAATTCATCTACAAATTGAAACCAATAAAAAATGTGACATGTTGGAAAGGATTCAAACCAATGTTTAATCCGACCTCTAAAATTAAAAGAGAACAATCTGCGTAAAACTCTTAAATCAGAAATGTCATGTTTGATGCATTTGCACCAAAACTTGTTAAGGTGCTCTTTAGCAGATGTATTGCCTCCACCATCAAAGGTGAGTTTGGACAAGTGAGAGACTGTCTCGTTGCGAACATCGGGTAATGAGAAGTTGAAAGAATGTTCCAACATAGTGATTTGGGGAGCCATGGGGAAATTGAATACATTTAAAATAACGGCTCCTACAAGGCCAACTTGTTAGGCGGCCCTCCTTCTAGCACCATTTGTTGACAGGAGAAATTGATCGCTCGTCAACTGAAAGAGTGAATCCGGTCCAGGTTTGTCTAATTAACCCAAGCCGTTTGGATTAATTCACTCTTACGGGTTTAATGGCTCTGTTGGCCAATCTAAACTCCTAAGGGAAGCGAAAAATAACTAAAAGAAATGCAATAAATTACTAAATAATAATCGCTGATATATATATGTACCTCTAAATATATATATGCAATTTATCTAATTAATATTTATATAATAGTTCTATTTATCATATATACTACATATACAAATAATGAGTTTTAATCTGAACTCATAGAAAATCAAATGTTTAATGGTTCTTTTCAATGAAAGTAATAAAGAAAGTGAAAATACTATTTGTTTTTTGATTTGTTTTCTTGTTTGTATGCATTCATAAAATCAAATATTAAACTACTTAATTAAATAGAAAGATATAGATAGTGAAAATTATACTATATATAAAAAATTCTATAATAAGAAAGCAAATGAAATAAAAGAGCAGACTAACCTATTAATGCATCCAACGTCTGTACAATAGAGAATATCCAGCCACCTTATCCGAGAAGTAAACCTGCAACGAATCTTAAGATTGCTCCGAATACATGCGAAACAATATGCTGGAAATTGAGTTTTAATAAAAGAACGTATAATGGAGACAGTCACAGTGATCTTATGATTTACAAGTAACTACAGTGAGATAAATCTTACTATAAGAACTTGTATTTAAACATTCAACAGAAAATTAGAGATAAATCTCATAATTTCAATTGAATCGATGATCACCCTATATTGTATCTGAAACATGACGTATGGACAACATGTAATAATGAATTATTTCAACTCATAATAAATAATGAAGACAAAAGCAATCACCATCTATTATCACATTGAAATAAGCATAACTTAAACTAAAACATCATACACAAAAGCTAAAGCTGTAATATGCATTCTATTCCATTCAAGTCTGTGTGTAATTGTCCATACTCTAGCCCCAGGCCGAGATGCCTCTGTTTGAAAAATGATAGGTTTATAAAGGCCTCAGGAAAGATAACTGTTTCTGTTCCTGAGATCAAATATTTATTTCAAAAATAAAGGGGGATGCAACCACCCTGGTTCTACTAAATCCTCCAACACTAATAACAGTTCATTTCTGTTCATACAAAATGCATGACTGTAAGGTCTCAAGGATGCCTCATATATGGGTTGCTGAATATTCTAAAAGAAAAGGAAAATAGAAAGATTTTAGATACATTTTCAACCACTACTTCACACAATTCGAATTAACATAACTGGCTATAGAATCTTGCGATTCTGTAGCTAGTTATTATAGTAAATGAAATCCAATTTATTGTAAAATAAAGGAATCTAATTTTAACAATATAATCCTATTTTAAAATAAAGAATCATACCTCCAACTAATGAAATCAAATCATATCAGGTAACCTTGGAATTCACAATGGTTGTTGCAGCCTCCACGTTTTTAAATACTACATTGCCTGTAGGTTTATTTGAATTTTTGACAGTCATTAGGATGTATAACTTGTTGATGGGCCTGCTCTATAACCTTTTGATCGAGAAAGGGTTTTCTGTAGGAGGCTGAGGCACAGGCCTGAGTAGGTGAGAAGGGCATTGTAGCAAGGTCTATAGCAGAATAAAAAAAAAAAAAAAAATCAGCTTACCCGAAACAAAAATTCTAAGAAATTTACCTCTAAAGGTCGAGGCATATATCTGCAATGGTCCATTTTTTGTAGAAACGGCCCATGGTGAAGATAACACGACTCATTTTGGTTTCGGGTTTTAAAGGGTTTGTTCTAATTCGTAGCGGTTTGCTTAGAATTTCTTCCGCAAAATTGTGTCTCCAGCAAACAAAAAAACAAGATTAAACTCTGCTAACAAAAGTGTAAAACTTGAGGGCTTGCAGGGAGTCCTGTAGCTTGAATCAAGAAATATTATGTAACCTCAAGTTGGACATTACCTACCTTAGCCCTATACCCATCAAAGGAGAAAGCGAATTCTTGGGCAACTTGTAAATTGAAACCTTTAAACTTCCTAATGAAAATGAACCAACCACTTTTCTCCAAATCTCCTCTAACATCGTCGTATAAGAGCAGAGTTTGAAGGCCATTTGGTTCAACTCTCACAACAGGAGCCATGATGGATGAAAGGGTAACGAATCATACATAGCACACAAAGAGGGTTTGCAAAGACAGTCCAGAGCCAACCCGAGCCCGTGACATTCCAACAGTGAATGGTGTATGATCATAAATTCACAACGATTAGGTGGGTGATTATTGAAACACATGCAAAGAGGGTTTGAAAATCCCAAGGGAAGTCTCGGGAATGATGTTTTCCTACACATCATAATGCCACCTTTGCATCTAGTACGAGTCTAGGACCAAAACATTAAAATGAAAAATGAGTGTGCGCGTTGTGGGTTCTATCAGAAGGTTTGGGTGAGTCGAAAATCCATGACTTAGCAAAAGAAATATAAAGTCAAGAACCAAACAAAACCATACCAAAAATCAAAATGTGGGGGTCCTTTGATTCATGTAACCATCAATATCTAAGCATGTTTGATGTTGAAAGGATCAAAACAAAGAGAGTAACTTTTCATGGCAAGGAACCAACTTCATTAATAAACTGTATGAACAGCTTGCTTTTGACGACATTTTAGAATAGAAAGGTAACACAATCGCAAATTATTCATGCTTCGTATTCATGCTTCCAGTCATGAACGAAGCATGAAAGATAATAATAGGAAAAAGCGACAACTTACAACTGTTGTTTCGAAAAATGTGTCGTGAAGAGTAATAAAAACAAATGACTCTGGTTAGGTAGCTACGTAGATCAATTTATTGATATAAAAAGTCAAAAACATGTTAAGCTGCCAACACAACCGTAATGACTACATAGAGTGTGGCAGTGGGTGGCAAGCCTATATATATATATATATATATATATAATAATCTTGAATTACATTCTAAAACATAATGCATAAATGGAAGACTAATAAATGAATGTTGACCATTCTAATAACTAAATGGTATTGTGCAGGAGAACATGTTCATAATTTACTGTGAACAAAAACCTTGTTGTTTATGGCATGCCAATTTATCCAATAATTTTAAGGGGATCCTAACCAAGACTGATCAAGTAAGGAGCATGGAGATCCCAACAGGGAATAAATTGCATAATAAAAGAAGGAGAAAAAGGAGAAATATATTTTCTCACTTTAAAATCTGATTTTCTTAACAGAGTTATGAATATTAAAAAGAAACAAATGTGAAAGAAAAGGAAAATGAATAAATGAGTATGTTTAAATGAATAGGCTTAGTTGAGCTGTGATTAAGTAAAGGTAGTGAGGCCTTGAAATAAATCAACAGGACTGAAAGTTCTAGGCTATGTAGAAGGAGTTGGAAAAAGGGAAGAGCCCTTAACTCCTTTCTTGCTGTAGATTATGTTTTCTCTGGGATGAGAAACTGGTGTATTGATGAAAGTAAATGTTTTAACACCATATTGATGATATTTGTATGACTGTAGAAACAATTGAGAATTGTTTTCGTTGCACTCAAGAAAAAGAAAAAGAAAAAAACATCAAGAATGATGTGATGAAGTGCATAAAGATATGTTAGGACATATCCAATTTTTATTTATTGATTTAATGCTATGATACAAGCATTTTTATTCTACATGACGACTAATAAATTTGTGATGTATGACATGTGTAGAAATAAATTGTAGTGGTTGAGAAAGACAATTGGCAATTATGGAAAACCTCAAGAGGAGGACGACTACGAGAAGGATGTTGTTAAAATATTGTTGAAGGGACTTTGGGAGCCCCATGGAGCACTACTGATGAGGTAAAAATCAGAAAAAGGGTGCTAGCATCCAGAACAAGTATAAAAATATTCATGCCTATGTGGCATAAGGTATGAAGGGTTTTGGTAATAATCCCTTCTGAAAAGATTTCATTATCTTAATGATATGCAAATAATTTTGAGTGGTTGTTGTATGCCATTGTTACCGAAGAAGGGCAAGATTCAGGAAAAAAATGAATCTGAATAATAGAGAGAGTAAGTCTATGCCATTCAAGGATGATTTATAATCATTTCCATAAAATGCACGAGTAAGGAGTACCATGGGTACTATGACCAATTTAGGAAGATTGGGAATAAAAGTGCTCATAGTTAGCACATTGCATGGAATGCATTGAGGAAATGCATGTTTTCATAAGAGGGTAGACAATGGATTTCCCATTAAGGAAGGAGGACCTTCCAATACTCTGCTTGAATTGTAGAGGTGTTAAATAAAAGATAATTTCAATGGCCATGAGTTTTGGCGCCCTGATTACTAATGAAGGAAGAATGCATGGGTGCATTCAAGAGAAACTTGTATTTTCATATGTGTTGATTTGGGATCGTTGTCAACCTGTAGTAGGAAGCATAGTCCTGTTGTAAGAATGAATGAGAATGATTAAAAATTATGGTGAAGGGGTTGATTGAGCTCCAACACACCATGACAAAGTGCTTTCCATAAGTATGGAAAACTTGAACCCAATTTAAGAGAACATTGGGTATGAATGTGTCCATGAATATTGGTACACTGATTAAAGTCATTTGATATTTGAATTTCTTTTGGAAAATTTGGTATGTTGAAATGATGCATACATAAATAATGATATTTCATTTTTCTTTGTACCCTTGAATGGATAAAAATGACTTGGACTATTAGCATGCATAGTTTTGAAAATATAATGTGCATGAAAACTAATAATTGGTTTGGCTCAGGAATGTTGGAATTACAAGAAGAAAAGGGTATTGGATATGGGAGTGTTGTAAGCCCATAAGGAAGACCAAATTATTTTTGAGCCAAACTGCAAGGAATGGTATTTCCTTTTTGAGTAAATGAATTTTATTTTTAGAATGCATAGTTTTGAAATTTTTTGTGAACCATTGCAAGTGTGCAATGAAAATATAATGTGCATAAGAACTAACAATTTGTTTGGCTCAAGAATGTTGAAATTGCAGGAAGAAAGGGGTCTTGGATATGGCAGTGTTATAAGCCCATAAGGAAGACAAATTTTCTGCAGAGCCAAACTGCTATGAAAATAAAATATGGAATTTGGAAATATGTGGGTGACAGATTTGCAAGAAAATTATGAATTTGAAATTGATGATAACATCTCATAATTTTTGTATACCTGTGATACATGTGGGACAAAGAATATCTTTCTATGGAGGACAGATGAAGGTTGTCAAAGCTGGAAAGAATGAAAGAGGCTAATGTGGAGACATGGGAACCTCGTGGTAATCCATGATCGCTCTAGAATATGTTGTGTTGTGGTAACACAAGTCGGAGGCACACCTTAATAGAGCAATTTAGAGGGATGCCTCGACTGTAAGACTCGATAAATTCTCTAGAACTCTTCTTGTGAGAGAAATCCTTGGCAAGGCAAGATGGATCACCTGAGAGACTGTATAGAAGAGAAGGGGATGCCTAATCCTAGGCCTAGAAGGTGAGTGATCTCAAGGAAGAGGAGACTTCAATAAATTATTATAAACTATTGATTGAGATCATGCACGCAATGGGTATATCAAGGAAAAAAAGTGAGCCAAGTTAAAGATACAACTGTATGGATGTAGATCCATGAAATGAACATATAAGTATTGTGTTGGATTATGAAAGATTCCTCTTAAACTATGAAAAATAATAAAAATTTTATGCATTAAATTGTGAATTGACATGCCTATTTTATAAAATATTTTAGGCATACAATGAATGTTGAGGATCTGGAAAAGGACCAGACTATGAGGAAAAAAGGCAGGCTATGTTGAAGTAGCTGAATGACAAAGGCACGACAAGTGTTACTAAGAAATAACACCGAGGACACTGTTACTTTGAAGGGGGAGGGGATTGTAACACCCCTATTGTCCCCATCTTGTAATTAATTATTACTTGTGACTTTCATGCCATGGAATGTGAATACTGTAAATGAATTATTGTTTAAATTTCCATCAACTGACTGTGGGGGTGAATCCTTGAAGTATTGGCCATGATATCGCTAGAGGAAAGGGTGAGGAAACCTATAGAAGGTTTCATCGTGCTAAAGATGGTCCAAGCCTCCTTGTTGATAATGTTTTTATTCATAACATTTTCCTCAACTGCGACTTAAAATAAAATTAATTAATGAGGAAGGGTGGTAGATGGGAACCCAATTACCCCAAATAAATCTAGGCATGGGGTACCACAGGATATTTGAAACTGTCAACCATAGGTACCACAGGAAATTACTACTTTCTATAGATTAGATTGAGCCACAGGTTTTTCCTTCTGGTAGAAGGAAGAGGATAGGTTGAGGACCTTCCTAGAGAGAGGAGAGAGACACGAGAAAGAGGAGGAGAGACCATTCAAATGAAAAAAAGGAGAGCATGTGAGGTCATAGAGTTCGAAGGAGAAGAACTGAAATATTTAGGTGTTCTGGTTAGAAAGAGAGGACTTATCAGATATGAAGGTCGTGAGCTTGATGCTGAGGAATCATATGATAAACCTCATAGAGGAAGTGACAGAGAGAGGAATTATTAGAGATGAAGGTTGCAAGATTGATGTTGAGGAAACATATGATAAATCTCGTAGAGGCTATGACAAAGAGAGGATCTCTGAGAATTTGCAAAATACCTATGGAACACAAAGATTCCCTAGTGATATCATGGCTTGGCATGGGRGTGGAGAGAATGCTAAAAGTGAATGCATCTCAGCCTATGGTTGGGYGGAAAGGTGAACAACCACAACTATTTGGTCGGCTACCAACTGTAACAGATAAGCATATTTTTTCTAAATCTATGTAGTGTCAAGTTCAGAGAAAGATACATGTTGTGTTTTAGATTTGTGTAAGTTTAATTTATTGCAAGAATGGCTTGATATATTTAGGTACAAAGGAAGAGAATGTTTTAGTTGAAGCTCATTTGAATTACTTCCTTATCTCTTAAATATCTATATGAATGAGGGTTCTTTATGGATGCTTTATTGAATGTTTATGAATGATATGAGTACATGAATGTTCTCTTTGCAGGGACATTTGAATTCCCTGTCTGTGTGAGTTTGAGTAATATGTTAAGCTAAGGAGAGGTAGTGTGAGTGTGCACAAATCCTATGCAAAGTGTGTAGAGGCTAAGAACTTTCTAAGTTCTAAATTCTAGGAGAAGAAAAAGAAGTGTGCCCACACTTCATGTGAAGTATTTGCAATCTCAGGAGGTATAGAGTTCATAGAACACAGACATAGGCTGTAGCCTTTGAAACCCATGGTTTAAATCCCTTGTTGAAGGGAAGTGGAGTTGAAAAGTATATAAGAAGATAAAACAACCGTTGATCTGGCTACAAATTTATATTTGGTTCGTTGGATCATACCCAAAAGGATCTAGGCCTCCAGGAGTTCGGAGCTTCGGGACTCCAGAGTGTTTTGGGTGATGGACCTGACGAGTTAAAACTACCGAAGGTCTGGACCTATGAAGTCACCTCATTAATAAATATTATTAATTACATTAAGTTGTAATTAACATAATATAAATGGGTCTCCTTTGGAACTCCAAGACTTTGGAGCTCGAAGAGGAGAATGAGTTGGAGAGCGTAGTTCTGGACTTGTTAATATCCCATATGACCATGACCCAAAATATCTCACTATGCCTCAAAGGGACTGAGTTACCTAGACTTTGGGACCCCAACACTCCATGGAAAACAAATAGTGCAAAAAAAAAAAAAAAACTTATGAACGTCGAAGTCACGAAGCAACGAGAACCGTCGATCTGAGGATACTTCGAGATCTCTCTTTTGACTGTTGGATCTAAACCATGGTTAGTCCAATAATGACCACTCCAAGAGTAAAAAGGAAACTAAACAACAAAACCCTTAAACTTTGAAGTCACGAAACGACGAAGGATGTATATCTAAGGATCCATGTGGACCTATCTCTACCATTGGATAAAGGATATTGGAAGGTCGACTGGCGGGAGTTTGGGGCTTCGGAGCTCTAGGAAATTCTACTGGTAGGAGAAGTAGGATGTTTTAGGAGACTATCAACCCAGAGTGATGTGGCATGTTGACGTCACCTAGGGTGATGCGGACCCATATTATGCATGCCATGTCATCCCGATTCATGCTTTTCACAGACCTTATGTTCCAAATGGAACTTAACACGTGTCACCCGTCGATTGGGCCATGTGTCATCTCCATATTTTCCTACATGTCACCCCCTGGTGCATATTTGCTTGACCTAGTGGCTAATGGGACCCCGAGAATTTAGGAGTTTGGAACTCTGGAAGGCTTAGGGTGTTAGAACGTATGCTCCAATATATCTGACCTTTAAAAAAAATTAATAAGTTCACACAATTATCCTAAAAATTCACGATACCAAGCCCCTCATCTCAAGTTACCATTTTTGTTCTAGGCTTGTTTCCCTATTTTTTGGACAATGAATACATAATTGAGTCCTATAGAATAATGCCATGTAAACTGCCTTTGGAGGTCTGTTCGCTTCTCCTCTAGCTTGCGAAAGGAAATGATTAGTGAACTAGAGAATTTATCTTATGGTAGTGGGTGTTGTGGAATATAATACATTCATGATGATGTGGCATTGATTCAGCCTCCAACTAGACTCCCATGTTGTCATTTTTGACATTGGATGCAAATATATGTAG
>JASDQU010102099.1:80914-91160 GCA_032191745.1 Picea mariana | reverse complement strand
TCATGATGGCCCTTGTGGGGGGCATTTTGCTGATAAGAGAACAACACATAAAATTCTCAGGATGGGGTATTATTGGCCCTCACTTTTTAAAGATGCAAAGAAATATGTCTGGGCCTATGATAGCTGCCAAAGAATGGGCCAACCTAATCATAGAGATGAAATTCCATTAAACCCCTAGATAGTACTTGAACCATTTGAAAGATGGGCCTTAGACTTTGTAGGACCCATTAACCCCCCACCCAATCAAAAATTTTACATAGTAGTCTGCATAGACTATATGACCAAATGGGTGGAAGCTAAAGCACTCCATAGAGCGACCGAAGAAGAAGTTATAGATTTCTTATTTGAAGACATATTCATCAGATTTGGAGTGCCAAGAGAATTAGTTACAGATGGAGGACCTCCTTTCACTTCTCATGGTTTTAAATCCACCCTTCAAAAATATCATATTTAGCATAGAATGACTACATCATACCACCCCCAAGCCAATGGACAGGTGGAAAGCACAAATAAAGTAATAGAAGCCATTCTCACAAAAACAGTGAAGGAAAACAAAAAGGATTGGTCTCACAGACTCCTTGAAGCATTATGGGCCTACAGAACTACCTGGAGAAATACTACAGGATTCTCTCCCTATGAATTAGTTTATGGAAAGAGTGTTGTATTTCCTGTGGAATTTGAAATCAAAACCTTAAGTACTGCTTCAGCTGTCAACCTTGATTTGACCGATGCACAGACAACTAGGTTGCAGCAGCTTAATGAATTGGATGAAAAAATGCTAGATGCCATTCATCAAACAACTATGATTCAACAACAAAGATCAAAATGGCATGACAAAACTATCAAGCATAAGCAATTCCAAAAAGGTAATTGGGCCCTACTGTACGACTCTCGGTTTAAAGAATTTTAAGGGAAACTACGTACAAGATGGCTTGGACCCTACGAAGTAGACATTGTTTTCCCCAATGGAACAGTAAGGCTTCTCACAATCGATGACTCTAAAACACCGTTACTTGTAAATGGTCATCGACTCCGTATGTACCAGTGCTCTATTTCCAAAGAAGATTTTAAGGCCACATGTGTGGCAGACGCTCAGTACCTCTTTTTAGAGGGGGCTCCTACCCCTCATTGCAATTAATTCTTTTAATTTAATTTCTTTAGTATTAGATTAGATTTCGTTTACTAATAATCCCTGTCAAGAAATACCATGTTACAATTGATTTTTGCATATTCTCGATCAAAGCAAAGGCCTACTAAGGAAGGATGATCTTACTTCAAGAAGAACAAAAATCCCCCATTACTGAAACACCACTGTTCAACAACCTTTCACCATTTTCCCCATTGCTGAAACACCACTGCCAGCAACCTTTCGCCATTTTTCCCATGGCCGAAACTCCACTGTTCCGCAATTCTCCCATTGCTGAAACACCACCGTCAGCAACTTTTCACCATTTTCCCATTGACGAAACAACACCGTTCAACAATTGTTTCGCCCTTCTTTCTATGGCTGAAACACCACTTCCTCAGCAGTATTCTGCGACATCACTCTTCAACAAACATTTCTATTCTTTCTATCACTGAAGCACCAACTTTTCAGCAGTCTCTGTCATTAAGCCTTCGTGCTCTCATACTATATTTTGTCCTTCCAGTCAACAAATCCTTGATACAATTCAGCTAACAAATCAAAAGTCTCCGCCATGGCCACTGCAGAACTATTATGGAAAAGCATTGTATTTTGTTTAAGTATGAATCAAAAGGTAAAGGCGAGGTATGTAAATTCTATGTAAATACAATTAAGCTATAGTTAATGATAAGATTCCAAATCATTATTACCACCCGTGTGAAATCATTATTATCCGCACTTGAAGGGGGGGGAGGAAATATCAAACTTGTATACCATCATTTCACACGAATTAACCACCGCTATTCCTATTTACCATCATTTCGTTTGTTTCACCACCATTTACATGCCTTCACTCGAAAAACTTACTCTGCACAGAAGATGTTACTCGACTCTTTGACGGTGTATTTTACTGAGCTGTTAGCTATGGGAGGATCTGTTATACGGTACGAACCCGCCACGACAGCCCTGTTAGAACTATATCCGGAAGCCTATCAAATTTTTCTGCAGGTAGGATGGCTCGGTTATTTTCTGAGACTCCAGGGGTTTGATCAACAACAGGCTTTGCAATTTGCTCAAAATCTCCAGGAAGATCATTCCATTGTTCAAGGGGTTCGGATTTCAGTTACAGAAGAGGATATAGCACAGGTTTCGGGTCTCCCTACCAATGGCCTTCACTTGTTCAGCCGCAAACATATCATCCTGAATGCCCAGCAGGATTTCCTCTTGCCAGGGGAACAAATTGAACCTAAAGGCCAGGGTGTCTGACTTAGCTTGTTGCCACCTCCATGGTCAGAAGTTGCAAAATTTGTCAAACACTACCTTACCTGTGAAGGCCGATACCAGGTAGTCTACTAGCATGATTTTGTCCCGTTGTCTGATTTACGGCATAATAGATTGGTGAACATTCCTTATTATCTGCTCGGTTGTTTTAAAAATATGTCGCACTACTGTAAAAAGGCTAAAGATCCCGCCCTTTCACTCACCCATCACCGTCTCGTTCAACTTCTTATCCAAAAGGGTTTTGCCCAACAAAACCCTCCATTAAACAACCCACCCATAGATCCCCAAGAAGCTGCTGAAATTCCTGAAAATCTTCAGGAACAACAACCACAAAACCCTCCAGATTCTCCAGAAATACCTAACAGTCCGCCTTCAGACCCAATCAACCCAATTAACCCCCCTACCATATCAAGCCCACCCCACATTTTACCAGAATCATCCACTCCTGCCCTTCATATTCTCAGTGATGATTCTGAACCAGACAATTCTCCCTGTCCCATCATTGAGGAAAATCCCCCATGCAAACAAAAGAAAATTCCTTTCTTTCTGCCCTTTTTACAAAGAAAACAAACAAGGGCCTCAACAAGGGCAGCCACTATTTCCACTGCCCTAAACCCCCAAACCATCCGACTAATACCCCGTACACCACCAACCTCCCAAATGTTGGAATTATTTCCTATTCTACCCACAGACACTGAAACAAAAGAACCAGATGCCCAGGGTGTTGCGACATCATCTGTTTCAAATCAAGTAGCTGAAACACAAGAACCAGCTACTCATCAAGTAGCTGAACCACAAAAACTAGCTACCCATTTCGTAGTTGAAACATAAGAACCAACTACCCATTCAATAGCTGAAACACAAGAACCAGCTACTCATTCAGTAGCTGAAACACAAGAACCAGCTATAGCTATCACACAAGAACCAACTACAGCTGAAACACAAGAACCAACTGCTGATATTGATACTGAGATACAGGAATCAGAGGTCCAGGGTGCTCCAACATTACTTTCCTTACATCAAGAAGCTGAAACACAAGAAGCAGCTGCCGATCCTGTAGCTGCTCCACAAGAACCAGCTAGTGCAGCTGTGACTGCTACACAAGAACCACTCACCCCTCAACCAGAACCAACAATGGCCTATGTCTTACAAGAAAATGAGTTCCTAAAATCTCAACTAGAAGCCTACAAGCAAGAGCTAGCCACAGCAAAGGAAGCCTATGAGAAGGAACTCAATTTGTACACCCTAGCTCGCACAACAACCATGTAAGAGGGAACTACAACAGAGAATCTGTGTAGAGAATATATGTGCATTCAATGCGGGGACATCTACTATCAAGCAGGATACAAAGTAATTCAAATTCCAATGCCAGGAGCTACCCCTGCATCTACAACGTTTGCAGTCAAAGAAGAAAAACCTGTTGTTACACAAGAACCAACTATAGTTGTCACACAAGAACCAGCTACAACTGAAACACAAGAACCAACTGGACCTTCCAAAATTAAGACTGAACCCTGGCCTTCAACAAATGTCAAATCTGAAACCCCTTCTCTTGTTAACAAAGCTGTACAAACATTGCCTATTGATGCATATGCCCCTCCCATCCAGATCAATACCCACAACTTTGTGGAACAAGCCACTCAGAACCTACCTCAGCCTACTACTTGCAACGCTGAAACACAAACTCAGCGATGGGATGAGCAGGCAATAATAGAAAAATGGAAAAAAGAGTCTGCTGCTACACAGGCCAAAAGATTGCAGGAGCACAGACAAATCTGGATAAATCATACCTACTCAAATTGGGAAGCTTTGGAGCAAACACGCCAAGAAGCTTGTGCCCTTAAGAAAAAAAATAAAGAACTAAAAGGCAGAGTGCTCCTGATATTTGTCTTGGCACAAAAGCTATTGGCTGCAAGGAAACCATCCTGCAATTACTCCTTGTTCCTCATGGAACGACTTACATGGTTTCAGATCAAATCAATCACAGAAGGCAGACCCCATGCAGTGTTACATCCAACAGATTTTGTTAAAACCTTTGCAGAAGCCTCTGTTATGGATCAACACATCCTCTGTGAGGCATATTTTCATAATGAGGCCATCCTTGAGAACCGACAGCTTAACCTTAACCCTCTTGTCGGTGACATCTAGATTCGGGCACTCACCTCCTTCCTCAACAATCAGATTATATGGCAGGATGACTTCCTAGCTGCCAAGAATAATGAGGATAACCGCCTTCTCTGGATAAGTCCAGAACCATAAAATGCTGCCACATTTGATACAGAGTATTATTAGTTTTTAAAGAAACCAGGGATAACTCAACACATTCAACAACTACAGACAACAGTGCTTCAGGATTGTCAACACTTCATTAAATCAACAGATATTGCTGCCCTACAGGAAAACAACATGTTTTGGCAACAATATACTAAGAAAAGACAGGAACACAATCCTTTTAGCCCCATTAATCTTGAGATAGCAATCTCCAGGGTACCTAACTACATCAAGTGTGTTTAGCAATGTGTTGAAAGCTGGATAGGGTACCAGTTTCATTTTCCTATCCTCTGGTTACCAGCAGAGAAATATCAAGTCCATTATAAGTTACCCAAGAAGGTCGAAACAACAGCTTGGCAAAGGTTACAATGCATTCAAGGGTTCAGAGCTCCAACAGACATCACCTTCCATAGCTATTGCTTGAGTAACTTGCACGCTCAGAGTTGGTATTCAGATTCTGATTCAGAGTGAAGTTGTCTGAGGACATGCTACATTTTAAGTTGGGGGGGATGTTAGGATCATACAATGTACCTTTTTTCTCACACTTTTTGCCACCATTACACCCTTGTTTCACTCACATTTAAACTCACATTATCACTTTACCCTATCTTTCCAAAGGTATATAACATCTCTTCTCTTTACTATATGTTTAATCTATTTTGCATATAATTTTACATTACTCTCGTACTTAACCATTAATGTATAAGTGCTGAAACAGTTCAAACTGCAGATTAGCATTGAGGCCTGTTGCTGAAACAGTCTGTGGACCACGATGCTGAAACAACAACTCACACAGAAGAAGCTGTTACATAGTCTGTGGTCTACGATGCTGAAACAACAACACAAAACTATTACATTGACCACGACAGCCGCACCTTGAGCTAGCATTAACCATCGTTGTTGCCTGAGACCAAGTTGCTGAAACAATCAGAACACAAATCTCATGGCTGAAACAACCCACGATTTGTGATGCTGAAACAACATACAATAGCAGTAACAAGAAGACAAATAAAGAAGCTGTTACTCCAGCCACAACAACAACACCTCACTCAACACTTGTAATAGCATTTTGTTATGGGAGACTAGGATACCCTATTCTAGTATAGAAATAAGATATGACTAAGAATAGGATTCATATGTGCAAATGTAATTTGATGATGAAATTGTATCAAGGGGATTCTCCTCTTTAAATAAGAAGAAATCACCATTAGAGAGGACCTTCTATTTTAGCTAAGAAAGGATTTACAGAGGAGGATGTGTTTTACTTCAGATTGTAATATGATACAGTTGACAGATGAATAAAAGACTGTTCTGAGAATTTCTCTCTAGTTCCTTTCATTTCAGGGGAATCTTGTGAGAAGGGAGGTCCCACCTTCTTCACAAGATTCACCCATTAGCTTTATAAGTGTGTTAGTGTTATTTCTGTTCATGCCTTGATTAAATTATGTTTTGCTGAAACACTACTTTATTGAACTTTGTTTTGCTAAAACACTACTTTACTGAACTCTGTCTTCCTGAAACTCTGCTTTGTTGATTGTTACATTGTTTTCATATGATTCATTCTTGAGTAATTGTTAATCATTCTAGTTAGAAATCATGTTTGGTGAATTCATGAAATCTTGATAATCAGGGACAGGTGCTGAAGTTTCCTTCTTAGGGAATAGGGTCTTGTTCTCTGTTAGGGATAGTTAGCCTTCAGTGCATGTCAATTATTTCACTTGATGATGAATTTATGAAAGTGTGATAATCAGAAAAAGGTGCTGAAGTTTCCTGCTTAGGGAATAGGGTCCTGTTCTCTGTTAGAGATAGTTAGTCTTCAGTGTGTGTCAATCATTTCAATTAGCAATGAGTTCATAAAAGTGTGGTGATCGGAAATAGGTGCTGAAGATTCCTGCTTTGGGAATAGGGTCATGTTCTCTGGTTATAGAATAGTTGGTCTTTCCTTTTGTAGTGTCTTGAAGGATTTATTTTCCAGTTTGTCATTTCTTTAATGTAATCCAGGATTCTTTAGACAATTATTTCTTTAAACACTAAACTCTGCAATAGGTAGATTGCTTTCTTGTAATTCAAGTTAGAACTTCAGTTTGTTCAAGGCAAAGTGTGATTAATATGTTTTTACTACAACTCTAGGTTTCTTTTGAGATTGAGCATATATAGTACGTGGTTACCTTTGAAATAAACAGACTTCCCTGGGTTGACAATTTATGTAGCACTTGATTGTTTAGTAAAATAAGCAATTATAGTGACCAATAGCTGGGAACATCGGGTAATGAGAAGTTGAAAGCATGTTCCAACACAATGATTTGGGGAGCCATGGGGAAATTGAATACATTTAAAATAAAGGCTCCTACAAGGCCAACTTGTCAGTCGGCCCTCCTTCTAGTGCCATTTGTTGATGAGCAAAATTGACCGCTCGTCAACTGGAAGAGTGAATCCGGTCCAGGGTTGTCTAATTAACCCAATCCGTTTGGATTAATTCACTCTGACGGGTTTAATGGCTCCGTTGGCCAATCTAAAGTCCTAAGGGAAGAGAAAAATAACTAAAAGAAATGCAATAAATTACTAAATAATAATCCCTGAAATATGTATGTACATCTAAATATATATATGCAGTTTATCTAATTAATATTTATATAATAGTTCTATTTATCATATATACTACATATACAAATAATGAGTTTTAATCTAAACTCATAGAAAATCAAATGTTTAATGGTTCTTTTCGATGAAAGTAATAAAGAAAGTGAAAATACTATTTGTTTTTTGATTTGTTTTCTTGTTTGTATGCATTCATAAAATCAAATATTAAACTACTTAATTAAACAAAAAGATATAGATAGTGAAAATTATACTATATATAAAAACTTCTATAATAAGAAATAAAATGAAATAAAAGAACAGAGTAACCTATTAATGCATCCAACGTTTGTACAATAGAGAATATCCAACCACCTTATCCGAGAAGTAAACCTACAACAAATCTTAAGATTGCTCCGAATAAATGCGAAACAATATGCTGGAAACTGAGTTTTGATAACAGAATGTATAATGGAGACAGTCACAGTGATCTTATGATTTACAAGTAACTATAGTGAGATAAATCTTACTATAAGAACTTGTATCTAAACATTCAACAGAAAATTAGAGATAAATCTCATAATTTGAATTGAATCGATGATCACCCTATATTGTATCTGAAACATGACATATGGACAGCACGTAATAATGAATTATTTCAACTCATAATAAATAATGAAGACAAAAGCAGTCACCATCTATTATCACATTGAAATAAGCATAGCTTAAACTAAAACATCATACACAAAAGATAAAGTTGTAATATGCATTCTGTTCCATTCAAGTCTATGTGTAATTGTCCATACTCCAGCCCCAGTCTGAGATGCCTTTGTTTACAAAATGATAGGTTGATAAAGGACTCAGGAAAGATAACTGTTTCCATTCCTGAGATCAAATATTTATTTCAAAAATAAAGGGGGATGCAACCACCTCGATTCTACTAAATCCTCCAACACTAATAACAGTTCATTTCTGTTCATACAAAATGCATGACTGTAAGGTCTCAAGTATGCCTCAGATATGGGTTGCTGAATATCCTGAAAGAAAAGGGAAATAGGAATATTTTAGATACATTTTCAACCACTACTTCACACAATTCGAATTAACATAATTGGCTATAGAATCTTGTGATTCTGTAGCTAGTTATTATAGTAAATGAAATCCAATTTATTGTAAAATAAAACAATCTAATTTTAAAAATATAATCCTGTTTTAAAATAAAGAATCATACCTCCAACTAATGAAATCAAATCATATCAGGTAACCTTGGAATTCACAATGGCTATTGCAGCCTCCACGTTTTTAAATACTACATTGCCTGTAGGTTTATTTGAATTTTGACAGTCATTAGGATGTATAACTTGTTGATGGGCCTGATCTATAACCTTTTGATCGAGAAAGGGTTTGCTGTAGGAGGCTGAGGCACAGGCCTGAGTAGGTGAGAAGGGAATTGTAGCAAGGTCTATAGCAGAATAAAATAAAATAAAATGCTCATCTTACCCTAAACAAAAATTATGATAAATTTACCTCCAAAGGTCAAGGCATATATCTACAATGGTCCATTTTGTGGAGAAACTGCCCACGATGAAGATAAAATGGCTCATTTCAGTTCTGGGTTTCAAAGGGTTTTTTCTAATTCGCAGCGGTTTGCTCAGAATCTCTCCCGCAAAATCATGTCTCCAGAAAGCAAAAAAATGAGATTAAACTCTGCTAACAAAAGTGTAAAACTTCAGGGCTTGCAGGGAGTCCTGTAGCTTGACTTAAGAAATCTTATGTAACCTCAAGTTGGATATTAACTACTTTATCCCTATACCCATCAAAGGAGAAATCGAATTCCTGGGCAACTTGTAAATTGAAACCCTGAAACTTCCTAATGAAAATGAGCCAGCCACTTTTCTCCAAATCTCCTCTGGCATCGTCGTATAAGAGCAGAGTTTGAAGGTCATTTTGTTCAAATCTCACAATAGGAGTCATGATGGATGAAAGGGTAATGAATCAGAAATAGCACATAGAGAGGGTTTGCAAAGACAGTCCAGATCCAACTCGAGCCTGTGACATTCCAACAGTGAATGGTGTATGATCATAAATTCATAACGATTAGATGGGTGATTATTGAAACGCATGCAAAGAGGGTTTGAAAATCCCAAGGGTAGTCTAGGGAATGATGTTTGCCTGCACATCATAACGCCACCTTTTCATCTAGTACGAGTCTAGAACCAAAACATTAAAATGAAAAATGAGTGCACGCATCATGGGTTCTATCACAAGGTTTGGGTGAGTCGAAAATCCATGACTTAGCAAAAGAAATATAAAGCCAAGAACCAAACGAAACCATACCAAAAATCAAAATGTGGGGGTCCTTTGATTCATGTAACCATCAATCTCTAAGCATGTTTGATGTTGAAAGGATCGAAACAAAGAGAGTAACTCTTCATGGCAAGGAACCAACTTCATTAATAAACTGTATGAGCAACTTGCTTTTGACAAAATTTTAGAACAGAAAGGTAACACAGTTGCAAATTATTCATGCTTCGTATTCATGCTTCCAATCATGAACGAAGCATGGAAGATAATAATAGGAAAAAGTGACAACTTAAAACTGTTGTTTCGAAAAATGCATCATGAAGAGTAATAAAAACAAATGAATCTGGTTAGGCAGCTACGCAGATCAATTTATTGATATAAAAAGTCAAAAGCATGTTAAGCTGCCAACACAACCGTAACGACTGTTGAGAGTGGGGCAGTGGGTTGCAAGCCTATATATATATATAAGAATATTGGATTACATTCTAAAACATAATGCATGAATGGAAGACTAATAAATCAATGTTGACCATTCTGATAAGTAAATGGTATTGTGCAGGGAGAACATGTTCATAATTCATTGTGAACAAAAATCTTGTTGTTTATGGCATGCCAATTTATCCAAGAATTTTAAGGGGATCCTAACCAAGACTGATCAAGTAAGGAGCATGGAGATCCCAACAGGGAATA
>JASDQU010102099.1:50281-66266 GCA_032191745.1 Picea mariana | reverse complement strand
CAATAGAACCATCAGTGTCGATGGTATAGCCCTAAACTATAGTATATTAAAATATAACACATCTTAGCGCACATTAAAACATTTCAGTATATGTCATAAACACAACCATAGCATAACATTGTTAATCAAATATGCTTGCTAATGAAGAACAACAAGTAAGTTATTATGCTAACTCAGATATGCAAGAAATCCAAATAGATTCATCTCAAATAGATATGTATGGATATAAGAAAGTCAACAAAGATTTTATTGTAGATATGTGACAATATGATATAAGGCTTTCACTCAATAGCCCTTAGCTACACAATCACAATTGCAACATGTGATCATCAATACAAGATCACACAATTTGGGTCCATAGGTTAGCCTCGAAATTTATATAAATACAATAAATCATTCTATAATGATGTGTGGAACAAACACAAATACATTAAACCACCTAAAGAATACATAATTGAAGGGTATGGGAATATTTAAATCTAAGCACATATATTTTTTCAATAGGGGCATCATCGACTAGATGTCTTTTATATAGTGAATAAAGAACATGGGAATAATTTTTATAGTTATATCCACTAGTTACCTCAATCATTATGTCGAAGTCGTTCTTTTAAGGGGATGGTTCCCCTCAGACTTTTGTCGTCTGTCCAAAGCCACTTGAAATCTAAAACATGTCATCTGTTCAAAACCACTTAAATTTTGACACGTTTAATTTGAAATTTATCTATATCCTATCCTCTGCCATATGTTATATGTGCACCACATGTTAGACTAATAACCACCATGCAACTTTCATTGAGCTTTATAACTCGGGACTCTCAAGGGTTATGCAAAGTTGGGGACAACATGGGTATTTTTCATTTATTTCATCTCACTTCACTTCACTTGGATGGAAATCTGAACCTCATGGATGGTCAAATTTTTGTTTGTTGAAGGAAAAAATGGTGGATTCATCTCACTTTGTTGGGGATCGAACTCTAAATCTCATGGATGATTAGACTCTTGTTTTCTGGAGGAAAAAATGGTGGATTCAGCTCACAACACAATAACTATGGTTTGAGATCCTGAGTGAGTCTCTAGCGGATCTATACATGAAAGAAGCAAGAAGGTGAGAGGTTTTATTGGGTTTGCATGTGACCATGGCGATTTGTAGTTGTTTATGGTACTCAACTGGTACTTCAATTTCTTAAAACATAAGTTGGTAATATCAATTCAAAGGATTGCATTTTTCATAATTTCAATTATGGATTCCCGATCATCTGTTCGGCTTCAATGTTGAGAATTTATTACAATTTCTTCTAATTTTATGGAATGTTTTGTTTGTTTTTTGTTTTTCAGAGGAAGATTTGAATGCTTCGATAGTGTTTTGGAGGTGAGAAGAGATATTTTTGTGTTTTTAATTGCCAAAATTCTTGTTTTGCATTGATCGGCTTAGTATTTTGTCTCATCATGGCTCTCATACCTGCCTGATTAGGATTTTAGCATTGATGCCCTATTTTTATCAGCAAATGTCGGTAATATTTTTTGAGGATTTTCTTATTATTCTTATGCATCTCTGGTCTTAAGTGACTGCTTTGTAGAAGTTACTATTTAAATAAAATATTCATCAATTTGTTTGTGCTTGTTGATTCTTTAAACTTCATCTACCTTACTATCATTTTCCCATCACAGTAGAGAGATTTATATCGAATCCCAATCAGGATAAAAAATTTATAAGATAAAGATATGAAACGAAAAATTTACCTCTTTAAGTTTCTATCTTTTGTCATTTTTCTTGGGTTAAGGAAGATTGTTAGATAATTTTTCTTTTCAATGTCTACCTCACGAAATATTTGCTCATCGTCTTCTGCATGTCTGATCTTAAGAAGACACTTTGTAGGTGTTTTTATTTCAACAAAAAAGTCAACAATTTGCTTTTTCTTGTCGGTTCTTTAAGCTCTGTCTACCTTCCTGTCATTTTTCCACCATAGTAGAGATTTTTATGTCAAATCATGGGATAAAATCGCTACAAGGTAAGAACTTAAAACAAAAAAGTTACCTCTTTTGGTTTCTATCTTTTATTCATTTTATCCCATGTTAAGGAAGATCAAATTTTCCTTTTTAATCTCACCTCATGCTAGATTTTATCATCCTCTTACGCATCTATAGTCATAAGCAGTCGCTTTTTAGGTGTTGCTATTTCAACAAAATTTTTGAAAATTTTCTTGTACTTGTCAGTTCTTTAAACTTTGTCTACCTTACTGTCATTTGTCATTTTTCTAGCACAGTAAAGTTGAATAGTTGTTTGGATAAACTAGCTATAAGGTAGCCAAAAGGATTAAGCTCAAATGGTTGTTGCCAATGTTGTTGGGCATTTAGGTAGTTATGTTCTAGCGGGATCCCCGATGAGGCACACTAATCTAAGCCAATGGGTTTACTATGGATGTCATCCACGAATATAGGAAAGGACCCCTTCCGTTTCTTTTCATGGTTTTCCTTGAAAACAATTTCTATCTATAAGGTAGACATTTAAATAGAAAAGACCCGTGTCTTTTAGTTTACTAATAGCATGTTATCGTGTGTCAAGGAAGATCGTCAGATAATTTTCCTTTTTATTGAATACCTCGCGGCCATAGTTGATTCTTAACAATGTGCTTGAAAATTTGCTTTTGTAATTTTAACTATATTGTTGTTTTAGATCCTTTAAGGTTATTCTCAATATTGTGTTGGCCAATTTCTCTTTCCAATGCTCTCCCTTTTACTTTTTTTTACGTTGTTTTCCATGGAAAATAGTGAAAGGAAGGTTCCCACTTCCTATAAAATAGAAGATCAAACAATGATCCACTTTCCCTGTAAAATATATTAAATCAAAAATATGTTGAGGGAAAATCCCAAGCAATCCCAAGTATGCAGAAACCTAAATATTAAAGGTGGGGAATTTGGATTTTATTTGGTAGAACAAAGGCCCTCTAATCTTGAGTTAAAAGATCCTTAACATAAGGCTTTGAACAACCATTTCGGAGATACATTCAATGAGAATCCTTAGCTTTTTTTTATACTAGAGGCAGGGACATGTATCTAAGTCAAGTTATATATACATTTGAGCACAATAGGAAGATCATTTTGACGAACAATTTCATGTGAACATTTCTTTCATTCAAATAATTCGATGCCCAAAAAAATTTCACATGAAATTGTATGAATGAAAGAAATTTTATTTCCGATTTATAGTTACTATGTGGATAATTTTATTTCCAATTTATAATTACTATGTGGGTATGGTCAATTTTATAGTTACTGTGGATATGATCAATTTATAACACTGTGTGGATATGGTCAATTTATAGTTACTATGTGGATATGGTCAATTTTATAGTTACTGTAGATATGGTCAATTTATAGTTACTATGTGGATAGCAACTTCAATGTAGTAATTTTGCAAAGGGGAATTTTGGAGGTACCTCCTCCCACTCTTAAACTTCCCTTCATGTTTTCATGTTCTGGAAATTCCATAATTCTTTTATGGAATATTAGAGGGATTTCATCCCTCTTTTTCAAACAAAGCTTTAGAAATAAGAAAAATAATAAGAGCTTGAAATTAAGATATTGTAGTGTTAACATAATATCATTTAAAGGAATCCGAAATGAAAAGGGTAGCTAAACAGGTATGGAATAAGACATCTTTTTTAGTTTCTTCATATAATACCACCTTCAGGGAATTCTTTGTAATGTTGAAGGAATTGGGTGGCTTGTCATTTTTCAGGTGTGTAGAGAATGCTCTATGTCACTTGTTGGATTACTTTATTTTAAATTCAGGTCATTTTATAGTTACTATGTGGATATGGTCAATTTATAGTTACAATGTTACTGGATGTTGTGTCACTATCTCCAAAAAATTGATGTACTTTCACTCTTAAATATATAATTTGTTAAGTGACCTTAACTTATTTTGGAGATTGTAATAATTGCCAATAAATAGGAATTTTGAGAAGTAGTGGATGTAAAAAATTAGTGGCAAATGCTATATTGGAGGAAGGTTATATTATGAGGCTTTATTCTCTCACATTCCTCTTGGATTTTCTCACCTCGCTCTATAGGCCACTTCCCATGTGGCCTTATCTTCTCACACCCCTCTTGACATTGATGACCTCATTCTCTAAGTCAATACTCATGGCACCTTATCCTCTCACATCCCCTTGGCTTCACTCACCTTGTTGTTTAAGTGAGGTGCCACAACTAGAAATAAACATGATATATTCATACTAAAAGAATTCTACTATTCTTTATAGCTTGTCATGCACAATCAAATCCCTAATAGAGTAAAAAGAAAAACCAAAGGCTATAGAGTGCTCTTTGATTTATACAACTAATTAAAGGATAGTGATGTGTTATGGAGGTTTTATGATTTCAAATCATTGCAGGAGTTCAAAGCATTGGAGCATTATCCTTAAATGTTTACAGGGAAGACGAATGTGCTAAAATCTTGTTGAATGGTTATTTTTTCTTTGAGATGGGACAACTCAATCTTTGAATATAACAATGAGCACCTAGCACATGTACTTATGGGGAATACCTTTTTTGAATTTTTGTTCAATGTGGCCTATCAATATCATATGACCCAATATTTTTCAGCCTCTAATTGAGTTGTGCCAATTACTCGTAAAAATATCCAAATATGTACCAATGACTTTCAATTCCCTCCTAATCCATTAGTTCTCAAGAGATTCCCTTTATATATCACCACCTCTCCATCAAGTCCTCCCACTAGATATCCATTAAGGAACGACTAACCATTTGAAACTTCCTTTTGTTTGGTACTAAAAACATGACTAACATCCACATACGAATGAATAAGAAACACATGGAATGTGTTAAAGGGTTCCTCTATTGGTTACTCATGGACCATCCAAAAAACAACACCTCCTCTCTTTGGGAAATATAACCACTCACATTCACTTCGACCACAACAAGAGGAGAAGTTGGTCCAGATGGTCTCCCAATACAACACCTCCTCCTCCTCCTTCGACCGAAGATATGACAGGTTCAAGTCACATTACGATGCATGCAACCATAGTAGGGGGAAACAACGAAAGTAGGTCCTTACTGGAGGCTCCATCACAGAATTTTTTGGACAATAATGAAAAAATCGTGCTTGTGTGCAGTGACCCCAAGATCTAGAAACGCTTCAAGGAGGCCAGATCTATTCCCATAGATAAAAGATCAGGCCGCTTTGGTAGTGAACGTTACTAAACTCAAAGTCGAGGTGAGTTTCTCTATTTTATTTAAATCCTCTTTCAACCTCTACAGTACCCTAAAATAAAAATAAAAACCTTTTATAAAAAGGAAAACCCTACTATTTTTTTAAAACCCTCTTTTTGTTTCCACCTAAAACTTTTACATATAACTAGATATGAAATTTATTTTATTATCATTATTGTTGTTTGGGAAGAACCATAACGATCTGATTGAGAAGAGTTTGTGTTTTGGCATGATTGAGAAGAGTTTGTGTTCTAGTCTAGTGTTAGGATGCTTGTTGTTTCCCCTCTCCTTTCTTCCAAGCTACACGAATGCAAAGTTTGAGACCAAGTCCTATATGTTGAACTACATAATTCAACATGTTAAACTATTTTCCGAAAAATTATTTCACCGATTTTGGAGAAGAAAATGATGCATTTTCCCATGATGACAACTACAAATATTTTTAGGCATTCATATTTATAGAGAAAAAATATACGAGTGTTTGTGAATCACTGCATTTTTTGGAAAAAAATGAGGGTTAAAATTGATATTTAAAATATTTATATAAAAAATTAAATAAGTAAAATGAAAGGTTTAATAATTGATTCATCTTACTAAGTAGAATGTTTAGTTGCTTTATACAACACTTTCTTCAAAGACCCTGACCATGTTGGAAAATATTTTATACATGATTTAGGCCAAAAGATGATATTTAAAATGGTTAGTAATGGTCTATATAAATAAATAAGTGGAAGTAACAATTTACCCACTTTCTCTAATTATTCGAGGAATGATATTTAATGGCCCTAGGTCTACCTAGGACTGACACCTCATTACAAATTTGATATCAGTGGAATTAGAACAACATTTGGCCAAGTACTGTAATAACTTGTCACTCGTTATTTTCCCACATGTAACACAAATTTTAAAGGAAACCTTCATATTTATTAAAATTTTGACAAAGAAATGGATGGGAATTTTGTTCACCTTTTCGATCCACCAGTCTTAATTCTAGATTCTCTATTGAAGGGAGGTTTTTTTTTCATTGTTTTCAAAAACTTATTTCGGATGGAAGCTCAAGTACTAGAACCTACTATGTTAACTCAACATATTTCTAATAGAAAAAGAAGAAAATACATATAATAAAAAATAAAGACAATTCAAGGAAGCCCTTTTGATAGTAGCGTGATAATCATTGATTGTGTACTCCTGTCAACCCTTTTCTTTGACAACATAACTTTACTGTGAGCTCTCTCTACAATTATCTTGGAACTATGCTGAGGGGATTTGAGTTGATTACATCAATTCTGGCAGTACTGAAAAAATGGATCACATGTTCCATGTAGTTGAAGACTAAACCACCTTCTTCCATACATTTAGCTAAAAAATTGGGGTTTTTTCTTTTACAAGGCACCCAACTATTGAGTATCACCATATTGAAAATATTTTATCTTTTGCAAGGCATTTTCTTTTTCATTAACCACTTACTTCGTTGTAATATTGCATTGAAATTTTTTTATAGAGAGTAAAATTATTGTAAGTTTTTATTGCAATGAGAGAAACAAGGTGTGCTCTACAATAAAAAAGAGTGATAAAAAACCAAATAAAGTCCTTCTTAGGTATTTAACTAACCATGTCGATAAAATATTATAACCAAAAAAAATTCTTGAACCTAAATATTAAAGTACTCATCACCTGAATTCAACTCCAAGCCATTGAGATTTCTGCTTCAAACTAGAGTTCCAACTGAACAAAAATGTTGTAATAAATTGTTTGGAGCATATTAACAGTAGTTCTCCACTTAGATAGAGGCTTCTCTCGATATTGGAAACCATGAAAAATAGCAATCAACCTAGAATGAGCATATAACCATCGAATGTTACTGGAAACATCTTGAAAGGATAATAACAGAGGAAAAAAACTAATACCTCAAATCTAAAAAAAATTGAGTAACTAGAAGGGACTTACAATATCACTCGACGCTTTGAGCTTCTCGAGGTTCAAATGTGAAACAAGAGAGGATTTAAGGGGTACAAACCAAATACCTCAATGATCTTAATATTTTGGAACTCCACCACTTGTTGTGATAATATTAATACACACACACACACACACACACACATGGAACAACATTTTCCATTTGTCTTGTCCTTCTTTGTAGTCTTCTTCCACCTACCTGTTGCACCATCTTCATCTCGCCTTCTTCCATCTCTTATCCTCTTCTTCTCATGGAGAAATAATGGAATCCAAATCCATTTGTTTTTTGAGTGTGTATGGCGAGAGAGAATTGCAAGAAGATATCATGTCATTGTAGTTGCAAGAGGGATGACTAACTACTTGTTGGCTACAACAATGTTTACTAGTATTTAGTTTTGATATACATTTTTTTTCACTATTTTAATTTGGGCTTATGTGCAATGTGCAAAAAAAAATTCGCACAGGTCTAGTTCCCACGCCTTTATCAACAAAAACCTACAACATCAATGAATGTATTTTGTTTGTAGTAAGCATGGCTCAAATACATCAAGGCAATTCCATGAGTCAATGGGAGCATCAAAATTCATCCTTCTCTTCTCCTATTCATTCCCATATCTTTGTGTTTTCTTCAAGTTTTTTTCTCAAGGTTTGAATGCAACATTTGTTTTCAATCTAAGGGTTTTAGATGCAGCCATGACAAGAACATGGAGCAGTTTCCAGCAGAGCAATGGGGTCAATATGGTGGGATGAGAAAGAAAATGGCCATGGGACTAGCCATGCATCCAAAAAGCAAAAAGGGGTTAAATGATAATCCTCTCATTTATTATATTTTGGAATCTACTCTAGTCGTTTTGTCCTCTGTTGCACTAAGAAGAATATACACATAGTATACATATAGTATCAAGTTTTCATTAAAAAAAATGAAAAAAATATAATTGAGCGAGGTGAACAAAATCGTGAGATACAATTTAATTAGTTCTTAGAGTTAATGAAATCAATGGAGGCTAACATATTAATATATTATGCATAGCAGTAACATTGTGAAGAGAAACAACAACATACATAAATTAGGTTTCTGCAATAACGGGGAATAATAAATAATGTTGGTCTTTTGTTCTCAATGAAAAATCATAAGTTGTAATTTTGCTATAGTAGTGTTCTTTCTTTCACATTTTCACAATAAAAAAACTTCAATTTATTTTGACAATTCAAGTTTTCAAATAACATTTAAGCATTTCATTAAATTTTTTGTGTTCTTGACCCCATGAATTATCATCTTTATCTATGTTGTTGTGCCTCAATATCTCCTTGGAATTTGATTCCTCGTGGCCTCCCATTATGAAAGTGGTCTTAACATTGTTATTGCACAATACTTGGTTATCATTTATCAATGTTGTTTACTAGAAATTACATTCGATGTCTTCTCATGACGGATCAACAAGGAAATTGAGTCACTGGCACCGTCAATCCATTATTGAATTGCCTCAACCTCACATTTCTTTACTTGGCCTCTAATGACTTCTCAATTTCGCTTCTTGCCCTCAATCATGACTTTGGATGCTCAATATACTCAAGGTCATAGAAAAATAGAAAAACCCTGATGCTACAATAATTAGCACTACCTCTAAATGTTAGGGACCTAACCCCTCACATAGGTAGAATAATATATTTCCATGTAATAAAGGTCAATATTAATAAGGCCTAGCAATAAGGAAGAATAAGTCCAATGTAAGAAGGCCTAATAGAAGCTTCTGCTTCTAGAAGGATCTTCCTCTAGATTGTTCTTTTGATAGACATATTTAGTATAAATAGGAGTCGAGGGTATGAGAATTTTTGTCTTGGATATTATTGTAATAGAGATCTGCTCTGCTAGAGGTTTCCCCCTCGAAGACGCAAGTGAACATTTCTCTCAGTAATCAAAGTGCTCTTTCCGGTGCTATTCTGGTATCATTTTGGTATTATTGTGGTGTTGTTATAGTTATATTGTTGTTCATCTTCCATTTTTAGTTATTTATTTTTGTTCTGCATACTTTTTTATATCTGGAATATTACAAGTGGTATCAGATCACCTTCCTCCTCAAAAAATTGTGGGTTAATTTTTTTCAGGGTAAAGACGTATTTTGACGTCTTTAAGCTACAGAGATATGTTGTTACGTGCATAAACCCGCAGTTGGGGATTCATACACGTAGGAAATACAAGTGGTACTTAAGAGCACATCTGTTGGCCACCCTTATAACCCCTATTGGTACCCCTTCGAGTGGTAGCGCATCAAACAACACATGTATACGGATTGGCCTAGATCTCCTGAATCCCTCCATAGATAAACCAACCAGCCACCTGACTACTATAGTGCCACCGAGAACAAAACGCAGGAAGATACTCTCTAGTACATGGGTAGTTGGGTAGTATGGTTAAGGGTACGGTCTATCCTCCTTAGTTGGTGCCCTGAGATATTGGGTCGAGTACTACTGTTGGAACCCGCACGTATATTAGAGAGCTATAACACAGGGCAAACCCTTGTCTGTAGAACCCTTGAATACTCTAACCCTTGGGACATAAAAAAAAATAGAAGAGACAAGATCTATTTCCGTGCACTTGTGTCTCCTGTATTCAACTTGCGAAATTACTACACATTTCTTCCTGTTAAGCATTTGGTCATTTTGTCACTGCAATATTCTTCAGGCTGGAGTATAACTCTGCAGGAGTAAAAAAAAGTATAGTGATCCCGCAGACACACTTATTTGGGACTTATTCCATTGGATTCCCCTTTTCTCCCTGATCATAGTCATACCCTTCATTTTTACTCCTTTTTGTTTCAGTGGACTAGACCCCTTCCAGTTTCCCTATTTTGTTGCCTATCCCATTATATTTCACTTCAAGCACTAATTGTCGTGGTACCTATCACTTCTAAGTCTTTTTTTTTGTGGTCCCACCCACCCATTTTTTTCCTTACCCGCACTTCCCCTCTCCAAATGGCCACCACTCGCAACAAATATCTCCAGACTTCTGTCAATCAATCCCATGTCTCCATCGAACATCTCACATCTCAGATGGATTCCACCAATTCCTGCATTGACAACTTGGAAGCCAACCTCACAACCCAATTGACCTCCCTCCAGTCTGTTGTCAATCAATTGTTGAACCACCCTACGGGTCCTTCTTCATCAGCATAAACCTATGTTGTTGATTCCTCTCAGTCTCCACATTTTCACTACAACTCCTTTTATCGTGAACCCTGTCTTCCCCGCGTAGAGGTCACTAAATTTGATGGCTCTAATCCTACACGTTGGGTCACTCAAATGGAGCATTATTTTTCTCTGCATGGTATTACTGACAAGTTGGCCAAACTTCACTATGATGTCCTCTATCTAGATCCTGAACGTTGGAGATGGTGACAATGGCGAAAAAATTCACGTCAGGGGTATATTGCCTAGACCTAGTTTGTTGTTGAGCTCTATGCCTGGTTTGATACTGATACCCACTATCTAGGTCGTTTGACCAAGTTGAAACAGTCAGGCATAGTGGAAGACTTCATTACTGCTTTTGAGCATTTGGCCTTTCAAACAGAGGGCATGTCAGATGTGTTCTTCCGTGAATGCTTTATCAGTGGTCTCAAGGATGAAATTCGATCCTAGGTTCTCATGGCCCACCCTTCCACTTGGTTGGAAGATAATCAACGTGCTAAAGAGGCCCAAAAAGTTATTTTGTCCCAGAACAAAAAACCCCCTTTTGTTCCTCGCCCTCAACCCTTTAATCCTAACCCCCATGTTACTCCCCTCAAGGTCCAGAAACTAACTAGGGATGAAATGGTTGAATGCCAACTGAAGGGTATTTGCTATAATTGTGATGAAAAATATTTTTTAGGGCACAAGTGTAAGGAACAAAAACTATTTATGGCCATCTTCGAAGATTTTCCTAAAGAGGATGCGACAGTTCCCCTTGTTGAAGAACCCTCCCTTCCCGATGCCACCCAAGAGCCTGCTGACCCACCTGAAGTTGACCACCTTATTTCCTTGCATGCCCTCACTGGCTTCTCGACCCCCCAAACACTTAAGCTCATTGGATACATTAAGCACAAGAAGGTCATCATCCTTGTTGATAGTGGTAGCACCCACAATTTTATTCATCGTTGCAATTCCCAAGAAACCAATTGCTATATTCGTGTTGTCAATAATTTTCAAATAATGATGGCCAATGGTGGGTCCATGAAATGTGGTGGGCGGTATGAAAATGTTTGTCTTCAAATTGAACATTACCAACTAAAATCTCGTATGTTTTCCATTGACATGGGAGGTTGTGACATTGCGCTAGGTGTTGAATGGTTACACACTTTGGGTCCCATTCTTATGGATTTTAAGGAATTAACCATGCAATTCCAATAGGAAGGACAAAAGTATCAATTCCAAGGTCTCACAGTTGGTTCTCCTAAGATCATTAGTTCCCATCGTATAGAAAATATCCTTAAGAAATGCCACTCCAGTATCATTGCTCAACTCCATTCTATTTAAGCCATTGAGACACCCTTTGTGCATCCTGATCTCCAAGCTATCCTTTCCAAACATCAAGATGTTTTTTCCACTCCTCAGGGACTTCCTCCTTCTTGTGGTGTTCATGATCATTCCATTCCCCTTGTTCCTGGCAGTCTTCCTCCCAATGTCTGCCCTTATCGCCACCCCTTTCCCCAAAATAATGAAATTGAGAAAATAGTGCAGGAATTGCTCCAAGTGGGTGTTATCTGCCCCAGTACCAGCCCCTATTATTCCCTTGTGGTCATGGTACTTAGGAAAGAAGGTACTTGTCGCATGTGTCCCCACTTTCATTCCCTCAATAAGCTCACCATCAAGGATAAGTTCCCCATTCTGGTCATTGATGATCTCTTGGATGAGCTGAGTGGTGCTCGGTACTTCACTAAACCTTATCTACGTTCTGGCTACCACCAGATACGTATGCAAGAATTTGACATACCCAAGACTACCTTTCGAACTCATGAGGGTCACTTTGATTTTTTGGTCATGCCCTTTGGCCCGTGTAATGCCCCCTCCACCTTCCAAAGCCTCATGAATCATGTCTTTCGTCCTTTTCTCCATCTAAGTTTTCTTTGATGATATTCTCATCTATAGTAAAACTTGGCAATCTCATCTTTCCCATGTGGATCAAATTCTCCATCTACTCTCGTAGCACCAACTTTTCCTCAAACAATCTAAATGTGCTTTTGGCACCTCAGAAGTTGAGTACTTGGGTCATCTTGTTAGCAAGGCTAGTGTCAGGGTGGATCCTAAAAAGATTGAAGCTATGCAAGATTGGCCTCACCCAAAGACTCTCAAAAACTTGCATGGATTTCTGGGTTTAACAGGTTATTATCGCAAGTTTGTTAAGAATTATGGAAAGATTGCGGCATCTCTCACTGCTCTCCTTAAAAAGAATTCTTTCACTTGGATTCCAGCAGCTACTCAAGCTTTTCAAATATTCAATATGGCCATGTGCACCACTCCAGTCCTATCCCTTCCTGATTTCACAAAGACCTTTGTCCTGGAATGTGATGCTTCAAGGAAAGGAATTGGCGTCGTCCTTAAGCAAGAGGGTCATCCTTTGGCCTTTACCAGCAAACAATTGTCAGAGTGAAATTTGGGCAAATAAATCTATGAAAAATAAATGTTGGATATTATTCATGTCGTGGCTCTTTGGTTCCCTTATCTATTGGGGAAACACTTCCTAATTAAGACAGATCATCAAAGTCTCAAGTATTTTATGGAACAACGCCTTTCCTCCCCTGAGAAACAAAAATGGGTGACTAAGATCTTTGGATATTATTATGATATCATTTACAAGAAAGGAAAAGACAATGTGGTTGCTGATGCACTTTCTAGAAAATATGAAGATGAAGGGTCCCTTTTTTCTCTCTCCTTCATTGTACCATATTGTCTCCAAGTTGTTCGTCGGGAATGGCTACAAGATCCCAAAAGTTCACATCTGATACAACAATTGCAGTCCAATTCTCTAGTCTCCCTAGGGTACTCTTGGCTCAATGATGAGCTTCGATACAAAGGTCGTTTGTATTTAAGTACACAGTCAAAACTTAAATCCATGGTACTTTCTGAGCTTCATGCTACACCCACAACTCGGTATTCAGGGTTTACCAAAACCTATGACAAGGTCAAACATTTTTTTTTTCTGGGATGGTATGAAACAGGATGTTCGTAATTTTGTGGTTGAATGTGATGTGTGTCAACGCAACAAGGGCGAAACAGTCAAATCTCCTGGCACACTACACCTCTTTCGATTCCACCTGCTATTTGGTAGGATATCTCTATGGATTTTATTGTAGGCTTACCTAAATCGGGCAATAAATCAGTCATCATGGTGGTAGTCGATCATCTTTCCAAGTATGCTCATTTATGTTCTCTTCAACACCCATTTACAACATCCATTGTGGCTCAACTTTTCATGGATCAGGTCTTCAAGCTTCATGGCATGCCACATTCTATTGTTTCTGATCGCAACCCAACTTTCACCAGCAATTTTTGGAAATAATTGTTCAAGCTCCAAGGCACCCAATTTCATCTCAGCGCAACTTATCATCCCCAGACTGATGGTCAAACTGAAGTGGTCAACAAGTGTTTGGAAACATATTTGAGGTGTTTTGCATCGGAAAGGAAAAATCAGTGGGCTCAATGGTTACCACTAGATGAATGGTGGTACAACACTTCTTACCATACAACTACCCACATGACTCCTTTTGAAGCGGTATATGGACAAAATCCACCTTCAATTCTCTCATATTTTCCAGGTGTCTTGAAGGTCTAGGTAGTTGACCAAACATTTACATCTTGAGAGGCTATTCTTCATACCCTCAAAGAGAATTTGGTCATGGCCCAGAATCGCATGAAGCAACAAGCAGATCAAGGTCGCTCTAAATGTCAATTTGCAGAAGGGGATCAGGTGTTTCTTCGACTGCAACCTTACAACAAAAATTCCCTCAAGGATAACCATTGTCATAAACTGGCGCCCAAATTTTATGGTGCTTATATCATTCTCAAGCGGGTGGGGCAGGTGGCCTATCAGTTATCTTTGCCCATTCATTTTAAGCTCCATCTTGTTTTTCATGTTTCCTGCTTAAAGAAGGTGATTGGAACTAAGTGCCAAACTCAAACCAACCTTCCCTAGTTGGACGAAGAAGGCTCCATTTGGCTACAACCACAAGCAATTTTGGACCAGTGTGAGCATTGTCTGCATCAACGAACCATCAAGAAAGTGTTAGTCCAGTGGAAAGATACAACTCCAACAAATGCCACTTGGGAACCAACTACTATTCTGCAACAATTTCCTCATCTCAAGCCTTGAGGAAAAGGTTGTTTTTAAGGGGGAGGACATGTTAGGGACTTAACCCCTCACGTAGGTATAATAATATATTTCCATGTAATAAAGGTCAATATTAATAAGGCATAGAAATAAGGAAGAATAAGTCCAATTTAAGAAGACCTAATAGAAGCTTCCGCTTCTAGAAGGATCTTCCTCTAGATTGTTCTTTTGATATACATATTTAGTATAAATAGGAGTTGAGGGTATGAGAAGTTTTTTCTTGGATATTATTGTAATAGAGCTCTGCTCTGTTGGAGGTTTCCCCCTCGAAGAGCCAAGTGAATATTGCTCTCAATAATCAAAGTTCTCTTTCTGGTGTTATTCTGGTATCATTTTGGTATTATTGTGGTGTTGTTCTGGTTATATTGTTGTTCATCTGCCATTTCTAGCTATTTATTTCTGTTCTGCATACTTTATATATCTGGAATATTACACTAAATGTGTTTTGAACACATACTTATTCAAGAGTCTTCATTCCAATCTCCAACATGGTTTGGATTCTCTTCCGATGTTTGTGGTTCCAAATGTGCGTCCATAAAACATAAATGTTTGTGGCTCCAAATGAGCATCCATAAAACATAAATGGCAAATGGGATAAAACATTTTAACTTGTGACTAAACTAATCTGAACCACCCATCCATACTTTATGATTCTTCATCCACTTCCATTTATCAATTACCAACAATGAGACACATTTGTTCCTTCCATAGTTACAACATCCACTCTCCCTTCAAAGTTGTTTTCATTCGTCCACTTAAATTTCAAGTTATGATGTTTGTATTTTAGACGCGGTCATGAGGAAAGAAAAAAATATACACACATGTAGAAGCATACAAATAAACATATTAGATATTCATATTGAGAGTAAGCTTGACATGGGAAACTGTCAAATCTTCAACTTCCAACATGTTTCCTTCAAGTTGATCCATTCCTCTACTACTATTGTAAAGAAGCACCAAACGTTGATTGAATTATATTTCACTTAGCAACACAATTCTTCAATGAAAATTATACTCTTTTTTTCTATTCTTCTAGGTGCTTTCAAGAGTGTTCTTAAACAGGGTGAAGGTTTTCCCTTCATCATGAGATCCATAATGCACTCTACATACCACACAACTATTGCCTATAGCTTATACAATTTTGACACTTTGTATTTGTAGTACAATGTGTAGGATGTATTATGGTGAATGTAATGAGACACACTTGGTATTTGTAATACAACGTGTCAATTGTATTGACACACACAATTTGGTGGTCATACAAAATGGGCCCTCTAAATAATCTTTATGTTGAAGATTCCAAATAACGTGGATGACACATAAATACCAAGACAATGTTAGTTCATTCATTTCCATATTTTTAATATTCTAGATAATGTGGATGACACATAAATGCCAAGCCATATGTTAATTCATCCATTTCCATATTTT
>JASDQU010102099.1:18131-32322 GCA_032191745.1 Picea mariana | reverse complement strand
TACAACAATCCATGTGAATCAATCAAACATGAACTCTCTTAGTATCAGAGGCAAATAAGATGGAGTAAGAAAGCTGACTTAGATTAACCAAGATGTCTCAAAAACAAATACATAACCAAAGAACCAGTTGTTCTCAATCAAAATATTACAATAGCAGGGAGCCTAGCTCAACCATTCGACCTTAACAAAATATCAAAACTAACTATATATACTAAAATGCTACAACCACTAGGAATGTGATCAGATCACTGCCTTCAAAGCCTTCATTCGACGCCCACTCTATCAGGTTATGCAAACCTCATTATGTCAGACGCGAGCCAGGCATATTTATGTGCTTTACAGGAAAAATTTCCCATAAGGAAGCTTCGGATCGTAAGTGTGCCTTCATGGATGCTCTCTGCAACATTTTCCTTTTATGGGATGAGGCAAGGTCTCAACTATTGCCCACAATATTCAATAACTGTCTTCATTGGGATTAGGATTGGGCCTGACACCCATAACTTTTCTCAAATGGTACCAATGACTTCTTGGAGTCCATCCTGACGCCTCGAAGCCATGAATGGTCTTTGTCTATGACCAATGCGAGATTTCCAAGTGGCAGTCTGATAGCGCATGCGCAGGGGTGATGTGGAGAGAGGTGCTTGGTGAAAAATCGCATGGCCCAACAAGTGAGCGATGACCATGTGGAAGGAAGCGATTGGGGGAGTGGAGGCTAGGACGAGGCTGCAGTGGAAAGATAAAGGCAGAGGTGGTAGAGGAACGAGGGAGGTGTGATAGGCAGGGAGGAGGTGTGAAGGGGTTGATCCATAAGGACTCAAATTTACCATGCTTGACTTTATCTTGCCTAGGTGCATCCCATTTAAGTACTAGATCTCCCAATTGTAAATCCTCTTTGTTGACCATTTTTGTCAAAAGCTTTCTTGATCTTATGTTGATGGTCATGTGCTTTGTCCAGTAGCTGCTCCCTAGTTTGTTGCACTTCTACTAGCTGTTGTATTCTTCTAATCATATCATCTTGTTCTCCCTGGTAATCTTGGAAGAATTTTGCAACATGCAAGGCAATATGAGAAGGAAAGATGGCCTCAACTCCATACACAAGTTGGAAAGGAGAGACACCAAGAGATCTCTTTGTTGTCACTCTGTTATCCCATAAAGCAAATTTAAGCTTTGAATCCCATGCCTTCTTGTTGTCCTCTAAAAGTATTTTGATGATCTTAATAAGGCTCTTGTTAGAGGACTCTTCCAGTCCATTACCTTGGGGGTAGTAAGGAGTAGAGTGAAGCAATGTGATTCCAATCTATTCACAAAAATTAATCAATGGTTCATCCTTAAAAGCTGAAGCATTATCAGTGACAATTATGTTTAGACAACCAAATCTTGCCACGATATCCTCAAGAAAACCAATGATTACTTTTTGGGAAGCATTTCTTGTGGGGATAGCTTTTATCCACTTAGTAAAGTAGTCTGTGGCAATCAAGATCCATCTATGTTGACCACTTGAAGCAGGGTGGATTTCCCCAATAAAATCTAGGCCCCATTGTTGAAAAGGTCATGAAGCTACCATAGGCTTCAATGGAAAAGACTTGAGCTGCAGCATTCTAGAGAACTTCTGACACTTAACACAAGCCCTGATTTTAGAACAAACATCGGTGAAGAGGATAGGCCAAAAATATCCAACCCTGAGAATCTTGTAGCTTGTGGTTCTCCAGAAGTGATGCCCCCCACATAAACTGTCATGAAAATCATACATGATATTTTGGGCTTCCTGTGGGTCTATACACCTTAATAGCACTCCTAAAGGGTATTTCCAATATAAGACTTGATCAATCAGACAATATTTAATTGATTTGATCTTTAAAGCTCTTACCTTTCTCTTTTCCATGCCATCATGAGGTTGCAACTTTTGTAGGAAAAATATAATGTCCTTGTACCAAGTGCATCCTGCTAATGGGGGTGTGAGTTGAGGATCTTCATCAGACAAATCAGCTTGTTGATTCTCTGAATAACTGTTGATGAAATTGACCCCCAAGGCTTTGTAATTAGATTCAACCAACAACCTAGATAAACCTTAGCCTTTAACCAATTTGGTGGGCTTTATTTCAAGATCAAATTCAAGGATATTGGCAATCCACTTGCTCCTTCTTCCATCTATGTCAGGCTGAATGAGGATCTCCTTCACAGAAGCTGAAGGGACATATGCAATGACTTTTTAATGTAGCACATAAAATCTTAAAGCATAGGCCTGTTTTTTCATGATGTCATACTTTATTTCAACATCTCTCAGTGCCCTACTGAAAAAGGAAATGGGATTCTCTAACCCCTCAACATTTTTCTGCAATAAAACAACTGTTACTGTGTTAAATGAAGCAAAAGAGAAAATCAAAAACTCCTTGGAGTAATCAGGACTGATGAGAACAGGTGCTTCAGTCAAGGCCTTCTTTATTTCTTCAAAAGAGTTACGAGATTCAGCGGTCCATTTGATTTCATTTCCTTTCCTCAACATGGTTGTGATAAACTTTACCAACTCAGCAAAATTTGAAACAAGCCTTCTCAGAAAATAAATTTTCCCCAAAAAAGATTGAAATTCTTTCTTGGATCTAGAGAGTGACAAAGCTTGGATAGCTTCTACCCTTCTTGGATCAATCTTTACCCCCTCAACTGACACAATGTGCCCCAACAGTTTCCCCTCTTTCATGGAAAATAATGACTTCTTGGGATTTAAAGAGAGACCAAATTTTCTGCATTTCAAGAAGACTCTTTTCAAATTATCATAATGTTCTTTATCATATTGTGAGAAAACTATTATGTCATCCAAATAAATGACCACAAACTTGTCCTTTTCTCCAATAAAAGCTATGTCCATGGCTCGCTGAAAGGTTTCTCCTTCATTCATCAATCCAAAGGGCATCTCAGCGTACATGAATGTACCGCAAGGAGTGGTGAAGGTTGTATTCTCTCTTTCTTCAGGTAATACAGAGACTTGATTGTAGCCAGAAAAGCCATCAATCATAGACATCATGGATTCCCCTGTCACCCTTTGTAATATGTGTTCCATATTGGGCAAGGGGTAATTATCTTTTTTAGAACTTCTGTTCAGATTTCAGAAATCCACACAAAGTCTGATTTTTCCATTCTTCTTTCTTACTAGGACCAAGTTGGCCACCCATTCAGAATACCTCAAAGGAATGATAATCTGGGCATCCAAAATATTTTTAACCTCCTTCTCCATAATGGGAAGCAAATTAGAATTTATTTGTCTCAAATTCCGCCTAAATGGATTGGACTCTTACTTCAATGGGATCTTGTGCTCAATGATACTTGTGTCATATGTCCTGAGATCTTCATATGTCCAGGAAAACACATCAACAAACTCCTTTAATAGACCAGCATATTCGACCCTTTTCTCTCTTGACAAGCTGCTTGACAACTTGACGAATTTGGGATCCTTCTTTGTACCAATATTGTACTCGGTTACTTCAACATCATCAGTTGAACCTCTAAACTTTACTGCCACATCATTCCCATTAAAAAATCTTTCCAAGGGAACTAGTCCCTTCGGAATGTGGTTGCTAGGAAACTGAACAATATGGTGATCAACAATTTTATTTAAAAATACATCAGCATGAGGGCTACTTTCAAAATCATGATCCTGATCAATATGTGATGCAGAGAACTCATCAACAGACTCAAGAAACTTTTTGTTTTCATTATCATCCTCAAACACCTTCCAATGCTTGATATTGTTAGGTACAAAGGGTCTATATTTCACCCCTACACCATACTTGAGTTTAGGTGGAAATGGGACTCTGAAATGGCTTGCCGAAACAACCAAAGAATCATCCATGGTATTCTCCTCTCTTGGAATAAATAAAATGTTGAAAGCTAGGAAGAAACTGTCAACTAGGTCCCATACTTCATTTCTGTAAGTCTTAAGCCTAGGGTGCTTGGCTTGATAAATATTTTTGATCTGATGAACAATTAGTTCTACATCCCCAAATACTGATAGCTCTTCAATCCCCATGTATTTTGCATCCCTTAAACCCAAAACAAGAGCTTCATACTCTGCCACATTATTTGTAGCTTCAAATTCTAGATTGTAGAACAAAGGTATAGTCTCTTGACAAGGTGAAACAAAGACCACTCCAACACCAACACCTTCCTTAGAAGAGGCTCCATCCAAGAACATCTTCCAAACATAGGTAGTTGGAGGAGGGATTTCAAAAAGAGTAATGGATTGTTTTCTGATTTCAAGAGTAGGTTCAGGAGTATTAGTGAGTTGCAATAGGTTGGATCCCAAATCAGTGTCAATAGCAAAAATAGAATGGTTGGTGGGGTCTGTTTCATCACTAATGATGTAGGACAACTGAGATTCCCTGTAAAGTCTTCTATGCTCACCCATACAGGAATGGTGGCATATGTGAGGTCCATCTGCAAAGTTCCCCCAAGTTTTTTTATCCAAGATATTGACAATAACATACTAAACTTAGGGGGAACATCAGCCACTACAATGTCCATGACCACACTTTTCATGGGCAACTAAAACAAGGTCACAACCAAATCTTTGATGACCCCAAGACACTTCACTTTCCTAAAGTAAAAATAATATAAGTCATGGTAGGCTTTTGTGATTTCTAATCCAAGTTCATCCATGACTGCTTTGGGCATGAGATTGTGAAATGCCCCTGAGTCCATCAAACAATTGTGCAACACCTTATCATGTATGTTTAGTGATGTATAGAAGGGAGGGGATGAATCATCTCTATATTCTATCAAAGGACCTAAGATGACTGTTGGATTTTCATCCTGAAGATTAACTGAGTCAATGGTATTTGAGTAGGATTCAGACAACAACATTTTGGAAAGACATTTCTTAACTTCTTCAATTTTATTAGTTCCGAAAATGGCACAGGGATTTTGATTTTTTGGATATTATTTTCATAACTGAAGGAAGGTGGAGATTTTAAGATCTCCTTGACTTCTGGGATAGGATCCTCAACCAAAACTAGGGGGCTTTGATAAAATTTCTCTTTTCTACCAACTGTCATAGCCTTGGCAGATTTTTCTATTTTTGTGGGTTGATCAGAAGCATTAGTCTTTTCCCCTTTCTTTTTAGATCTAAGATCATATCTACTAGGATTCTCTTTTTCCTTCTCTCCCTTACTTAATTCATTTATTTGATTATCCATTAAGGACTTCCCATATGTAGATTGGGTTAAGTGATGGGATGGAGGGGTGTCACCCAAGCAATGGATCTCAGGATCATCTTCTTCATCTTCTCCTTCCTCATTAGCCAAAAAAATGTTTTGTAAGGGAGTTTTGATCTTTTGGTCATCCCTTTATCTATTTATGGGATCTCTTGTAAGAGTCCGAGGAGCATTATTAGGTCTTCTGAAACCACCTCTATTATCAACATTTTGTGTATTTCTATAGGTCTGTTTTCCCTCAAACTTTAACTTTTCCATCTCAGCAGAAAGAGATTTTACTAATTTGGTAAGTTCATCAACTTGGGGGTGGACAATAGAGGAATCGGAGGTTGAGGTTTCAGTTCTACTCTTTCTCCTGTCCTTATCAGATTTCCCTCTAAGTTGATGAGATGCCACTATGTTAGATTCTACCTCCACGACTGCATCTTGCATATGAGATAAGGAGGTAGATCTCCTTTCTCTTATTAAAAGGAAAAAATTAGGGTCAAAAGCACTGTCATAGGTGATTTTGGCAAAGGTCTTTGTAGGATTTATCTCGGGAGGGATCTTATTGTACATTTTGTTGAATCTTTGAGAAAATCAAAGACAGACTCTCCTTCTTTCCTCTTTAGGGATCCAAATTCTGTGATATAATACAAAAATTCTTTTTTGTCCCCCCACTGCCTCAGAAAAGCATCATCCAAAGCCTCAATCCCGGTGATAGATCCAGGGAGCAAAGCCCTAAACCACTTCCTAGCCTCACCATCAAGGCTATGAACAAAAATCCTCATCCATACATCTTCATTCTCAATGGCATGGTTGTCTGTATAACTATAAAAGGATTCAAGATGTTCTTCTGCAGTTATGTCTCCCTCACCTGTGAACTTGGGCAACTGCTTAAGGTAGACATCCGCTGGCAAAGCATTCAAAGGCTGAGGCAGGACAAGAGGGGCATACCTAGCAACTACTATAGATTCCATTCTAGTTCTGGGGGGATTAGTTCCTGCCATTTGTATGTGAACTAGAGGAGAACCCGGAGGGGATGGAGTTGGGCTATGTGAAACTGGGACAATGCTACTAGGAGCTAAAGACAAGGGGCTTGAGGAACAAAAGTCTCCCCTTCTGCAACTACAACAACTCTAATATGAGGAGGAGTAGGAAAATCTTCTAAGGTCAAAGCTCTCTCCTTCCACTTCACAACTTCGAGGGAGAAAGGGGTGTCAAAGATATCTCCTTCCAAACCAAGAATAGGAGGGGAGAAATCAGCAGGAAAGCTCCCAAAACTTAAATTTCTTGAAACTCTCGTAGTTTGTATAATAGGAGAATTAGAAACAACTACTAGAGTTTGTAAAGAGGGATTATGCAAATTATCAGAAAAACTTGGTACATCATGGAGGTACCTTTTTGAGCAGTCTTTCCCTTTCTAATAATTTCCTCCCGTTCAGCTTCAGACGTTGCTAGAGGTAGCAGTGAAGTGGACCTTGTGTGTCTACCTTTAGGAGCCAGAACTGAAACAATGGAGTCGAAAAAGTGGAGTCATTAGGTGCAAGTTGCAATCTGCAATGGTACTGATATTTGATGCACCTTCAGAATCAAAGATTCTTTGTCGTTCTATCCCAGGGAAAAGTATTCAATTTGTTCCCCAACAACGACGCCAGAAATGTTAGCACTAGAAGTCACCTTTAGATTGCATTGATGGTAAGCCCAGTACCCATCAGTTTATATGTCATGGGTAATTGAGTTTTGAGTGGTCAAATGGAGAAAACTCAATAATAATAGCATTCTAACTTAGAAATATGGACTAGCATGCACCAACCATTGAGGTCTTGAATCAAATTCAGTTAGTAAGTTGGAGTAAGGGTGAGTAGGAGGAAGATTTAGTGAGAAAGGTGTAGAGGTCCGCTATGAACATCAGATTTTCCAGTAGCCTAAGGAGGAAAAACTTAAACACAAGGTCCTCTTGGATTCAAATTTCAAGGAAGCTAAAAGAAATCATAACAGTACTATAATCAAACATTTATCATAATACAGTTACAACAATCCATGTGAATCAATCAAGCATGAACTCTCTCAGTATCAGAGGAAAATAATATGGAGTAAGAAAGTTGACTTAGATTAACCAAGATGTCTCAAAAACAAATACATAACTAGAGAACCAGTTGTTCTCAATCAAAATATTACAATAGCAGGGAGCCTAGCTCAACCATTCGACCTTAACAAAATATCAAAACTGACTATAAATACTAAAATGCTGCAACCATCAGGAATGTGATCAGATCACTGTCTTCAAAGCCTTCAGTCGACACCCACTCTGTCAGGTTTTGCAGACCTCATTATGTCAGACGGGAGCCAGGCATAGTTATGTGCTTTATAGGAAAAATTTCCCATAAGGAAGCTTCGGATCGTAAGTGTGCCTTCATGGTTTCTCTCTGCAACGCTTTCCATTTATGAGATGAGGCGAGGTCTCAACTGCTGCCCACAATATTCAATAACTATCTTCACTGGGATTAGGACTAGGCCTGACACCCATAACTATTCTCAAACGGTGCCAATGACTTCTGCGAGTCCATCCTAACGCCTCGAGGCCATGAATGGTCTTTGTCTATGACCAATGTGAGCTTTTCAGCTGGCAGTTTGATAGCGTATGCACAGGGGTGATGTGGAGCGGGGTGCTTGGAAAAAACTCGCATGGCCCAACGAGTGAGCGATGACCATGTGGAAGGAAGCGATTGGGGGAGCGGAGGCTGGGACGAGGTTGCGGTGGCAAGGGAAAGGTATAGAAGGTAGAGGAACGAGGGAGGTGTGATAGGCGGGGAAGAGGTGACGTGTAAGGGAGAGTGAAATGTGAGTGGGACAGGTGTCGGGAGGTGAGAGGAGGTATCGGGAAGGGAGATGTGATAGGTGGAGAGAGGGTGCTTGAGCTGCTTAGGCCTCCAATTTTTTTGTTTTCCCTGTGGAAATCATGGGCATAATGCCACATGATTTACACCATAATTCTCTTGAGGGTAAACCTCAATTTCTGTCTAATTCTTAAGAAACCGTCTGCAGATCCTCGTGTTAACACATTGTTGACCTCGTTCTCTAGGTCACTACTCATGGCACCTTATCCTCTCACATCCTCCTTAGCTTCACTCGCCTCATTGTTTAAGTGAGGTACCACAACTAGAAATAAACATGATATATTCATATACCAAAATAATTCTACTATTATTTATAGCTTGTCATGCACAATCAAACCCCTAATAGAGTAAAAAGAAAAACCAAAGGCTATAGAGTGGTCTTTGATTTATACAACTAATCAAACAATAATGTTGTTTTATGGAGGTTTTATGATTTCAAAGTGTTGCAAATTTTAGCAGTTCAAAGCATTATCCTTAAATGTTTACAGGGAAGACAAATGTGCAAAAAGCTTGTTGAATGGTTATTTTTTCTTTGAGATGGGGAAACTCGATGTTTGGATATAACAATGAGCACCTAACACCTGTACATATGGGGAATACCTTATTTTATTTTTGTGCAATATGGCCTATAAATATCATATGACACAATGTTTTTTGGCCTCTAATTGAGTTGTATCAATTACTTGTAACAATATCCAAATATGCAACAATGACTTTCAATTCCCTCCTAATCCATTAGTTCTCAAGAGATTCCCTTTATATATCACCACCTCTCCATCAAGTCCTCCCAACAGGTATCCATTAACGAAGGATTAATCAATTGAAACTTCCTTTTTCTTGGTACTAAAAGCATGACTAACATCTACATACAGATGGATAAGAAACACATGGAACTTGTTAAAGGGTTCCTCTATTCGTTACTCATAGAGCATCCGAAAAACCACACCTCTCCTCTTTGGACACTATAACCACTCACATTCACTTCGGTGTGCCCTTTCCCTCACTTCGGGGATATGCCAGTTATAGATAGTGGTAGTTGCAGGGGTGTATATTCCTCTAAGAAGTTAAAAACCAAAAAATATAGTTGGGGCTCATAATCCATGTAACCAATATTTTTTGTTTCAAAATTGATAGAAAATAATAGAAAATTTTATAAATAATTACCCAGGACAAAATTTGACTATTGGTAAAACAATTATCACAATTTTTACAGATTCTTATCTATTTTGAGTACTTAAACATTTTCAAATAATTAAACCTCTATTTCTAGATTTTCAAAACCCTGTGAAACTTTAACTCATATGATACGACAAGCCTCTAAGCTAATGAAGATCTCACTTTTGTGTGTTGAAGTTAGGTATCAAATTTGAATGGAAGCTAATTTTGTCGCAAACAATTCCTCTTTTTGGCCACAAATATGATAAGAATCCAATATAAATTTCATGCATGAACATAATTCTACTATGATCCAAGGTTTGTGCATGGTGGAACAATGCCTATAGAGGTTTTACCCAATTCTTAATTATCTTAGGTCGTCAAAAACTCAATCAAATTTGTGGATCGATGAGAATTCTAACTTTCTATATCACTAAATTTTGACAATTGGAAAGAAGTTTGTTACAAGATTAGATGGCTCCTCAAATATAAAGGTAGCTCATGCTCTTCAACCACAACCCCATTTAGATCATAAATGTTTTGCCATTTATATAAAATTTCAAAATAGTTTCTTCCTTATCTAACAAATGAAAACCTCACTTTTACATCTTGAAATTAGGTATTATAATTAGAGACAACTCATACCCTTCAACCACCATCCCACTGATTAATGAGATGGATCATGAATATTACCATTCATATAAAATTTCAAAATAGTTTCCTCCCAAAAGAAAAGCTTGCCCTAAAAATTTCAACAAAATAAAAAATACATGTGGCATGTCTATGTAGTTGGTAATGCCAAACTATATCCCAAAAATCTTATGACAAAGAAGTTAGAATTGTCCTTAAGATTTGGTCTTTATTATTACAACCACCACATTTGAAATGAGCCCAATAAATCAAGAACAACAATATAATGAAATGTTTATGAAGACCCTTATGTTCGAACAACGAAATTACAACACATTACCTCACATGGCACGCCTAGAAAGTGAATATAGTTTGAAATATAATTTGGTAAATAAAAATAAAAAAATCTATCAAAAATTGATTCTTTGTTAAAAATTGTACAATGTGATAGAACATGCCACTCCAATCTTTTATAAGGAGAGGACGATATAGTTAAAAAAGAAAGATAGAGAAGATAAGGATAAGTCTCAAAGCTTATCTCTTCCCATCAACCTTTTTTCTAACTATGGACAACTCAAGCAAGTGGAGTACCTTGTCAAGGAGGGCCCATAGTTCAACAAAACAAGATAATGGCGAATCTAACTCAGACCTAGAAAAGAAAAATCCATATGTTTATCCTTCGTAAAATATGTCTTCGTTATCATGTTCCTTGTACGAGAAGTTTGAAAAGGAACCCACTTGCACATATCTTTTTGATCACACGCACATCCTCATTCAATCCAATCTGATCCAAATAAACTCACCGATAGACATAGAAATATATCAAGGAGAAGTAGAGTCTGGGCAGTGTTTTTCCTCGTTTGCAGCGTTTTATCAGATCTGAATTTGGGGGTGGCAGCCATCTTCAAACGTATGGTGGATTGCAGTTTCAAACCCAGGTCGACTTGTGCTTCAAGGTGTATTACAGAGTATGGATGCTTCGTGCCAAATGAAGTCACTAAACAGCCATGGGACCATGGATGAATCTGATTCATTTTCTTATTCTATATCATCGTCCGCTTCTTCTGAAGACATAGAGGGCTCTGTTTCCTCTTCTTCCTCAGATTCTTCTTCATCATCATCATCTGAAGGTGATGGGCCTCTGTATGAAGTAAATTCTCTCAGGGCCAACCTGCCTTTCAAGTAAGTTTTGTTTTCATTTCCACTTTAAAAATAGAACTGAAGAAACAGTCATTGAAATGTAGGAAAACATTAGTCTTAACACTCACACTTTATAATCCACAGCATTTTAGCTTGTTGATTCTGGTTAAACTGCTATGGAAATGGGTTTTTTATCCAAATCATATAGGGTTGGTTTCAGTTTCTTATGGAGATCTGATCTTTTGATTTTATGGGCTTTTTTGAAGGTATATTTTGATAGTAGGCCTTTTCCTCCGAAGCTGAGATTAACTACTAATGTTCCTTTTAGCTGTTATTGGTCACTGGGTTGTGTTTAGCTCCAATTGCTATTGATACTGGGTTTTTTGCTTTAACCTTCAGTTGGTGCTAGGTTTTGGTTAATCTACAGAGGTCAAATAAATTGGTTTTTTATTTTTTGTTTCAGTAATGCACCTTGATGGGTTGCCCACATAGAACATATTTCGATTGAATTAGGTGCCAAGACTGAGGGGTAGCTCAGCCACCAGTCATATTAGCCCATATATTATTCAACTTGTTGGGGTAGTTTGTGGGGATGCATTATTACCTTTGTTAGAAGGGTTGGCCTTGAAAGGTATTACCCGAGATCTGCAAAGGGAAGGAAGCTAGGGCTATCCTAATCCTTCTAACAAAGGGAAATAGAAAATTCTGCGAAAATCACTGGGGACTTGGCACCTGGCCTCATTCCGTTGAAACTCAAGCTACTCAGGTTGGGCAGACCAGAGCAAATTGGAATCCTGGTGAACGGCTTGATACTTAATCAATCTTAACAGTCAATCAATGCCCAGATTGCATATCTTGGTTCTTATTTAATGTACAGTTTGGTATTGGCTTTTCCCTTTATGTGAAATTGGTATAGCAGTGCTGTTTAATCTAGAGTTTGGAATGGGGTTTCTCTTTCAAACTTGGAATATTATTTGATATAGAATTAGGTATTTAGTTTTTGTTTGATCTACATTCTCTTGTTGCGTTTCACCTTTAAACTGCAATCGGTATTGGTTTTTAGTTTAATCTAGAACCTACATTTGCTTTCCCCTTTAATCTGCATCTGCGATTAGAATTTTGTTTAATCTGCAATTTGGTATGGCATGTTTCCCTGTTATGAACTATCATATTTCTTTTCTAGGTTTTGGTAGTTTTTTCCATTCGTTTTTTAGAAAGCTAGATTTTGGTGGAGCTTAAGTATGATGCTATGATTTGTACTTATAGGAGAGGGCTGTCGAAGTTTTATGGAGGCAAATCTCAGTCATTTTCATCTTTAGCAGATGTCAAATGCTTAGATGACCTAGCAAAGCCGGATAATCCATACAGGAAGAAGATGAAGAGCTCACATAGCTATGGTGCTCAGATTGGCGTCCCTAGGTCATATCCACCCCAAAGTTCATCTGGCTCCATCTCTAAAAAATCTCAAAATGGCAACTTTGCATCCCTTAAAAAAGACATTTTTCTTCCAAACAGGCCTCCAGTTTCTCCTCTCAAGAACTTAAAATGAGGAAAAAGGCGAGCATCTATCAGCCGGGAAAATGAAGGAAAAATCAGAGATGGTAGACCTTTTCTGTTTGAACAGGATCAGGATTAGGATCTCTCTAGTGTTCTTAAATTTGTAGATGTTAAACGATAGCTGTTTATCTTTGACAATGAATGTCATTCTCAGTGGTTTTTGGGTTAGGATTGGAGGCAAAGCTTCAAGGCCATTTTGCTAAGATGTGTAAAGATGTACAAAAACAGATTTACAACTTTCAATGATATGTTACTCCTATCATACCGTCTACAAAATTCTATGTCAGATTACTTGCTTATAACAGTAGTCTTCTACTTGAAATGAAGCAAGGCATTGATTAGATAGATGTTGATCTGTATGCATGGACTCTATGGGATTTATTATAGTGCTAGATTTTTCTTTGAATGAATGAAACCAAAGAACCCTGAATTTCAACATTGCACTTGGAGGATTGTAGAAGGATTGGTTTGTGTATGACGCTGCAAGCATACTAGTTCGGGACATTTTGGTTGAGGTGGTGTTCTTGTAAGGTGGTTGGTGTCTCAGTGATGATATAGTTCGTCTCCATGATGAGAATATATATTTACTTGGGCTTTAAAGGGGAGTCTCATGTCTTTTGTGTACTGACTTCCTCATGTGAACACAAAACTAGCGGAAGATGAGATGGTTGAAGAAAGACAAATTCAGAGGAGAATAAGAGAGCGGAAACTCCTGCTGCCTGCACAAATTTCTTGTCTCACAGTAACCAAAGCAGAAACAATGGGGAGACTCATATGACAGCTTTATGGACAACATAGCGCTTAGTTTTCTTTGATGACTACAAAGAAAGGATGGACATGTTTAAGATGGATCAGTAAAGCTTATGACAGATACCAAGCTTCTTGAGGAAGTAATGGAAAAATAAACATGTTTCCAATATTAGTTAGGTTACTTTTTGCATCTGATGGACCTCCTCACTTGAAGGGTATTCTCATGATAGGAAAAGCTTTTCCAGTGTCGCCACTGAGGCTGATTTGAATATTTAGTGACTTTTATATCTGTTGAAATCATGCTGGTTTCTAATGTTTCAGTTTCAGATATTACAGCTGTAAATAAATAAACAAGGTACTGATCCGGCTGCCATCTTATTTGATTTTGGGTAATGCAACTGAAGTCCATCTGAATGGCATGTTTTCAAAGGTCTTGTCGGAATTTGTTTTTCTTTCGACTTGTTCGTTATTCAAAATGAGTGCATTCTATTGGCTACATTTTGTCAGATCAATACATAAGCAAATTCTGGTTGCATCATCTATATTTTGACATATGGTACCAGGCTTACAAGATATAATATTGTTGCCTGTGCATAGTGTTTTCACAAGAACCTGGTACGTACATTATTGTCAGGGATGCAAATGCAATTATCATCCCTTAAAAAATGCATATAAACCCAATATTACACCAAGATAGCCTTTCCTCTACCTATTCATGCAATCAGGGGAAGTGCATACAATCTAGATCCTATATCTAGTTTTTCTCTTGCACATAATTGAGGAAGTAACATACACATTGATTGGAGATAGCAGAGAACTATTTGCAAGGTTATCCTAGGCTATTCTAGAAAAACCATAAAACAAGCAGCATCCCTC
>JASDQU010102098.1:167374-180851 GCA_032191745.1 Picea mariana | reverse complement strand
AGAAGAATCACACTCACTAGTGCTCAGCCACTAGGATCACGTTCACCTATGTTCAGCCACAAGCACATCCAACTCAGCAGATTGTTTTCTCACTGCATCTCACAAGAGAACCATCTGGAGCATCACATCACCTCAACTCTCTGCACAGAGGAGACCAGTACATCGTTTCATCTCTGTCTCAGAGAGAACGACACACCCAACTCATGGGCTTCTTAACCCCATCGGGGCACACAACATTCCATCTATGTCTGAGAGAGGAACCACACACCCAACTCATGGGCTTCCTCACCCCATAGGGGCACACAACATTCCATCTCCGTCTCAGAGATGAACCACACATCTAGCTCATGGGCTTCCTCACCCCACACAGGGGCACAACGTTCCATCTTTGTTTCAGAGAGGAACAACACACCCATCTCATGGGAACACCCAACTCATGGGCTTCCTCACAGGCCCACTCACTCAGTCTGTGTCCTTGAGGATGTCTCGCGCAACTGTAATCATCAACAACTAGGGTGCAATTTTCCAGTAGTAGAGGGGCACATTCCCCCAGGGGGATCCATTCGGGGTCCATAAACACCAACAAAGGGGCCGGTCAGTCACGGGGACTGAGAGGGACAACAGAGCGCACTGTTGGGACAATTTCCAGGCTGATCCAAGAGATCTAGCCATCAGGGCAAACTTTTTGGACTTGCAACAGTTACCATGTGAGCTGCCATAGCTCCAGATCAACTGTTGATCCCGCAATGTTCATCTATTATCGAGTATTATCATTTAGTTTGCTTATTGTGTTCCGGCTAAGATCCTCTTGTCATTGATTTAGCCGAGTGATTCATGATTCTCCCACTCCTTTGATAGGGTACTGGTAATCATCCCCAAGTGTAACTTTTGGGGGAAACTTTTTTTCTGTGAGGCTAGAGAGAATGTCTCTCTGACCTGTCATGTACTTAGAAGCACCACTATCTATGAGCCAAGTGTCCTCTCCAGGTGACACAAATCCTGACAGTGTAGAGAATAAGACATGATCTTCAATCTTTTCTTTAATCATCTTCACGGGTGGCTCATCATCTTCAACTGCACGGGCATGGTGTCTATTGTTATTTCTCTTCTTGTATTCTTCTCTTCTAGTTGGACAATTCTTAGCATTATATCCCATCTTGTCACAATGGTAACATTAATAAGATGAGAAATCATTTTCTCTTCTTTGACCTTTCTGAAACTTCTGGAATCTCCTTGGAGGTTGAGATTCTTTATGGATGAATCTCTTTGGGAAGTGAGATTCCTTATGTAGGTGGGTCTCCTTGAAGTGAGACCTTCTCTTTCCTCTTTAGCATGAGCAACTAGGGCTTGATCTTCATCCCTTAATAGTGCTTCTTCTCTGTTAGCTACTCTTGCTTCTTCTTGAACACATTCTTCCCAAGGTTGTCAAATTGTAGTTTCTCCTTTCTGGCACCAATAGTTTGGATGAATGCATCCCAAGGTCTTGTATCCAATTGCTTCTAGTTGTTCCTTGAATTGAAAAACCCTAGAGAAATAGTCATGAACGATTTCTCCTTTATGCATCTTTGTATTCTTGAGTTGAGTTCTCAAATTCATCTTCCGGTAAATGTTCCTTCCTTCATACATTCTGGTTAGGGCATCAAACATCTCTTTTGGAGTATTCTTAGAGGACACTTGAGGGATCAAGTGGTCTTTAATAGAGTCTGCAATGATTCTTTTGGCCCTAACCATATCCTTCTGGTACTTTGCTTTAGCTGTAGCATCTGCGGGTTTTGGTACATTTTCCTTGATGAATCTTGCAAGGTCATTCTCTTCAAGAATGAGTGCAATCCTATACATCTAGGGACGGAAGTTATCCACACCTTCTAACTTGTCAACATGCTTGGTGCTTGCAAACATCTTGACCTGAAGTTGGGAAAGTGACCAAAAATTGAAAGTGCTCATAAATTGAATTTGAATTTACCAGGAGGTGTGCTTGGCTAAGGCGAGTAGCCTGGTGCAGTCAGTTTTCAGAAAATCCAAATTTTACCCCTTGAAACTGGGCCTACGCAAATCTAGACCGGTACTAGTTCTAGTTTTTTGGTACTAGTGAAAACTAGGGTTTCACATTCTGGAGGCTCTGGCCATTGAAAAGGTGCGCTCAAGATGCCAATGAGTTTGCTAGGCTAGGGCATACTTCCCTAGATAGTTTTTAGGATGAAATTCTCTTCCAACAAAAATCCCTAATTTTCTTGTACAACAACAATGACGTTTTTGGTAACCCAGTGAAAGGTGCTCTATTTAGTCAAGCTTTGATAGCATGTTCAATTTAGAGCTTCTATTAAGTTCTTTTCAATTTACTAGACAATAATAGCATAAGCAGGATCACTGAAAGATATACAATCACAAGGTACACAACATTTATCCTGGGAAACCCTCATGGGGGAGAAAACTCAGCAAAAACTTCCTCAATATAGATAGCCAATACAATGCCAAGATAATAAACCAAACACAAGAGAATATCCAACACTGAGCAATGCACCTCTCTCTTCCTTCTTCTGACAACTGGCAACTGCAGCGTCCTTCAAAATTGCGCACTAGATGAGTGATTTGAGTGAGTGAGCTAATGAGGCGCCTTCCACTCTTATTTATATTGGTTGGCAGGCGCTAGGGCGGTGTCTCTTCATCAAGCAGGGCCGACTTCACTTAGTGGCTAAAACCACTTTAATTAGGCCTGGGGGCCAACTTCTTAATTAGCAACATATAATTAGGGTTTGCCCAATCCACAAAAGGGGATTTGGTCTTATACAAAGGTAGACATGATCAACCCACAAAACGGGATTGATCTATAAGATAATAGCTCAATAATAAGTAGAATATTCTTTACAGTTACAATATTTCAATAGGAAGCATCCAAGAGTTGTGGTGCCAAGACCCACTTTCCCTTTCATATTATAAAGCAGTGTAAGCAACCCAAGAAAATCTCTTGGGCTTGCATTCTCTCTACTTTAATTTCCAAATCTGTAAATTGTATTTAAGTTGTAGCATATCGCCCACACCTTGCATAGTGCTTGGCTTTTCCATCTATGCAATATCGTGAAGGCTAGCTTAAAAGTTATTTTTTTGTTTTTTGCTTAAGATTGTTGCCTCACATCTCCCACAAAGATAAGGTTGAGTGGCTAGGTTAGTTTACTTTATTTCATTTCTTTTTTATATTTACCCACCTTGGCATAAAACCGATAGGCCTGTCCTCCATCTTGTGCCATAGTTGTGAGGTTGATATTCTAATTTTCAATTTAATTTCAAGTTATTTAATTTCACCCACACCTTCCATAGTGCTTGGCTTTGCCATCCATGCAATATCGTGAAGGCTAGATAGTTTCTTTCAATTTGCAAAGTAATCAAATTGGTGTCCTGCCTTCATCCCCATATTTCCTCCCCTTGCCACTTTGTAGATCTTGGGTAACTAAGAAAGGGAAAAGGATTGAGTGGCTAGATTAATTAGGCACCCAATTTATTATTGCTTCTACCATAAAAAAGGGTGACTTGGGAGGCTAGAAGGGGTTGAAGCTGGGGACGATTTCACGGCACTACGTGTCCTCCTTGTTGAGCGCCCAAGCATTCTGGATTTTACCTGTGGAGCTAGGGAAGAGCCTTGTTTGTTCTTCTTATTGAGCACCCAACACTTCCTTTTGGGTTGAAGGGGTAAGGACTAGGGGTAGTTACATAGCTTAGGATTACTACAATTCTCACATTTAATCCCCCTAAGCTCAAGAAAGACATAAAAACTTATTAAAATCAACCTACACATTTTTCACAACATTTGCTTTTCAAGTTTTGCAATTTACTTTCCAAGCAAATTTTATTTTTCAAGCAATTTACTTTTCAGCAAATTCCTTTCATGTGAATATTTGTTTCAAAACATTCTTTATTTCTAGTATTCTTTATTTATTTGAACATAACTAGCCCAAGTGTAAAACTATTTCTCATACTTATTCCATAACATTGTTTCATCCTTGTGTAGCTATATTTCTTGTTGTATATTTCAATAAATCAATTTTCGTTAATCTTTAGGCATTGGTCTAATTGTTGATCTACAAATAAAGGTTTTCCTGTAATTGAAGGAATTACATAATTGCATTTGTTGATTGTCATTGGTGAAATATCCCTGATCCAGCTGATTAGGATATCTACTACGGATCTAGTGTTCTGTCTCACAAATCCGATACATTGGGGATTTCTGGATGCGTTTTATCATCAGATCTGATACTCCGGGGGTTTCTGGATGCGTTTTAGTTATGTGCTTGAGATGTTTCATGGTTGTTGCATGTGCCTGTTATATGTTATGGTTTAAACAATATATATATGGTGCATGCGGAAATAAGGAACATCAACCGCCCAATAATATGTATTATGAGATTCAAGCATGGAAATACAATGAAATACTGAAAAAATAGAAGATAGTCTTCAGTTAGATCTCATGGATTGTCACTGGAATACAAGCAAATAACATAAAATAACCGTGATCAGAAGATGATGGCAGATCTGATGCATGCATGGATAGATCGACAAAATCGATGGTTCCGAAGAAGCACGGTAGCCGCTACAAAGTGGAAAACTCGTCCGAAAGGTTATACCCGTCGGAATGAGCTAGAAACTATCCCAATAGAAGTGCCCTAGCCTCTAGAATGATACTGGTGTCTGTCGGATGACAGATTTGGCCTCTGATACTCTAGATCTCGTCCCATCGGGGTTTACGCACCTCCTGGGCTCTCTGGATGCGGCCCAAATGATTCCACCAATGGAATCGACTGCTATAGGACTCAAAACGTTCACCTCTCCAAATGCGGAAGGGTTTCCCCAAATCTGCTCAGATGCTCCGTCTATAACCCCAACTGTCCTTCCAAAAGAGTTGCGCCCTAAATGGCTTAATGATGCGCTCTGAAGGATTCCATTGTCTGAATCTGATGGGAAGTTGCTCAATCTATGCGCCCTGACTAGATCTCAACTGGGTCTGAAGGAAACTGCAATCCGAGCTTTGATCTCGTGTAGCTACACAAACCCTCTATCTGAACTTGCACCCCCACTGGCTGAGCTGCGCAACACTGATAACTGGATACTCCTAAATATCACGGTGAAATACGAGCTAGGGTGTGTCTCTCAACACCGAAACCGATCAATGGTGGTGGTTTCCTCCATAAATCCACAAAACAGTAGAAGTCGAATCTCTTCCTCCTCTGGGAACTCTCAACATCAAATCATAACAATGCATAATGAGGAATTAGGTCAAATTCCTCCCTTTATACTCATCCAAATCTAATTCACCATTGACCTCACTTAAGCTAGGCGCTTTTCCTCCTAAGGTGAATAATTAATTAATTAAGTCCCCCTTTAGCACCTTTTCGTTCTAATTCTTCATTGACTTAGGTTTAAGTGACTTTTCCTATGCTTTTTGGCTTAATTCATCGTTTTAGCCACTAAATCACCCTTATTTCTCCATTTTGTTCCTTGTTTGTGCCTGACTATAGTCTACGGGAACACATAGACTACTAAGTCACTCCCTGCTGGCCTACTCTTGGGAATGGGACATCATAGTCCTCCCTTCCCAAGATTGTTTGTCCTCAAGCAACATCAATCCTGGGTGCTGCAAAATATGTCCTCCCTCCCATGTGGCATCCTCCACTGGAAGACCCCTCCATCTAACCAAGCATTCCCTGATGACCCTGCTCCTCAACCTGCGCTCTTTTTGCTCTAGTACCTCCTCTGACACTAGCTCCAATTGGCCCTCCTCATCCAAGGGTTGTAACTCCTCTGAAATAGTAATCTGTTGTCCCATAGCCTTTTTAAGGCAAGAGACATGAAAGACATTATGAATCTTGCTACCCTCTGGTAGCTCTAGCTCGTATGCCACCTCGCCTATCCTCGTGATGACTTTGTATGGCCCATAAAACTTCGGCTTCAGCTTCTCTGCTTCGCTCCTCTTCAAGGAGGATTGTTTGTATGGTTGTAATCGCAGAAAAACCAAATCCCCTACCTCAAAATTGCGCTCGACTCCGTGTCGGTCTGCATATATCTTTTGCTGGTTATGAGCCGTCTGCAATTTCTCCCTCATTGACTACAGAACCTCTGACTCTCCTCCACCCAGTGTTTGGCCCCCAGGACCTTGTTGTCCCCAAACACAGTCTCCACAAAGGAGGGTGCATCGTATCCATACAGTGCTCTGAACGGTGACATCCTAATAGACATATGGTAAGTTGTGTTGTAGCAATACTCACCCATGTGCGTTGCTGTGCCCCCACATAGTTCCTTAGATACCCCTCCACCCATCTGTTGACGATCTCTGTCTGTCCATCTGTTTGCGGTTGGTAGCTGGTACTCGTAGCTAGCTTTGTGCCTGTCAACCTGAAAAACTCCTGCCAAAACGCGTTGATGAAGCGCCCATCTCTATCACTGACTATCTGCCTGAATAAACCATGCAATTGGAATACCTCCCTGAAAAACAACTCGGCTACCTGTATGGCCTTGTAGTCTGTGGGTATGGCAAAGAAATGTGCAAATTTGGTCAGTTTATCGACCACCACAAATATATAGTCCCTGCCCTGCACTAGAGGAAGGCCTGTAATGAAATCCATAGAAATGCTCTCCCATTTCTACTCTGGAATGGGTAGAGGCTATAGCAGCCCTGCGGGGTGTGTTTGCTCAAACTTGTTCTGCTGACAAGTCGTGCACTCCTGGATGTGTTTCAGCACATCATCCTTTAGACCCTTCCACGAGAATCTCTCCCTGGTTTTCCTATATTTTTTGAAGTACCCCTAATGCCTTACTGTAGGCGAATCATGACACACCTTCAGAATTTTCCCCTTCAGGGTAGATTCTGGAACCAAGTAGATCCGGTCATTGTAGAAAATGACGTCATCAAGAACCCGATATCTATCATCAACCACCTGCCCATCCATCACCTCACAAACAAATTTGTTTTTGGAGTACTCCACCAAACAAATGAGCTTTCCAATCTGTACAAATGTCCATCATCGAACATCCTGTTGGCCTCCTGGACAAGGCATCTGCTACGATATTCCTTTTTCCCTTGACATACTCAATGACAAAGTCAAAGGCTTGGATCTTTGAGACCCACTTTCGCTGTCTCTCACTGAGGTCTTTCTGATCTAGGAAATACTTGAGACTGTTATGATCAGTCTTTACTACGAATCTGCTACCTACCAGATACTGGCTGAATTTGGTTAGGGCATGCATGATCGCTAGCATTTCCTTGTTGCAAATAGGATAGAGTCTCTCTGACTCATTGACCTTTTTTCTCTCAAATACAATGGGGTGGCCCCCCTGCATCAAAACTACTCCAATCCCCACCCCTGATGCATCGCACTCTAAGACAAATGACTGCGAGAAGTCTGGAAGGGATAGAACAGGGCATGTGCTCATAACCTCCTTCATTTTGTCAAATGTCTGCTGTGACTCCTCTGTCCAATGAAAATCACCCTTCTTGGTCAAGTCTGTGAGTGGTGCTCCCAACTGTGAAAAGCCCTTGACGAACCGCTTGTAGTAACTGCATAACCCAAAGAATCCTTTTAACTCCACGAGGTTCTTGGGCGTTGGCCAATCCAAAATGGCCCTGATCTTTTCCTGACGAACCTATAATCCATGCTCACTGATGATATACCCAAAGTACAATAGTTCTCTCATGCCAAATTCACATTTGGGTTCCTTGGCATATAATGACTGTCCCTGCATAATATCCAAGACCTCCCCCAAATGTGTCAGATGCTCATCCCATGTCTTGTTGTAGATCAGTACATCATCGAAGAATACCAGAAGGTACTTCCTCAACTGTCCTCTAAAGATGTGGTTCATGCAAGACTGGAAAGTGGTTGGTGCGTTGATCAATCCAAATGACATGACCAAGAACTCAAAGTGTCTGAAATGGCATCGGAATGTTGTCTTCTCAATGACCTGCTCCCTGATGTTGATCTGATGGTATCATGATCGTAGATCAATCTTAGTGAAGAAGATTGCCCCATGTAACTCATCCATCAGCTCATCTATGCATGGAATGGGGTACCGATTCTTGATCGTTTTCTTGTTGAGCGCTCTGTAATTGATGCACATCCGTAACGTACCATCCTTCTTCAGTACCAGAATGACTGAAGATGCAAAAGGACTCATGCTGGGCCTAATGTGCCCCATAGCGAGCAATTCTTTGATTGCTTTCTCAATCTCGTCCTTGAATTTCTTGAGGTGCCTATAGGGTGCTGTAATCACCGGTGTAGCCCCTGCCTCTAACTCAATCATGTGCTCAAAACCCCTGTCCGGCGATCTCCCTGGTGGTATCGGCCCAAATACTGGCTCATACTGACCCAGAAGCTCTCTGATTTGTGGATGGTAATGCTCCCTACCCTTTGAATCCTTTCGCGTGGTGATCAAACACTCTGCTGTGTAAGCCACATCACCGTGATCAAAGATTCGCTCCATCCTCTTTGACGATACTGCTCGAGGTGCCCTTGTAGACATGCCTCTCAGCACATCTCTCAATCCATTGGCATCTCTAAAGCTCATGGTCAACGTCTGATAGTTGAACCCAATCTCCCCCAATGAATATAACCACTGTACCCCCAACACAGCATCAGTATCTGATAGGTCAACTACATAGAAGGTGTCTGTCAAGGTGTAGTTGCCTAGTTTGACCTCTAGGTCGGGGATCATGTCCAAACATGTCATTGTGTATCCATCTGCCACTGCTACATGGAATCCCTCAAACTCCTCCGTGCGTAACCCCCTTCTGGCTACTAAGGACGCATCTATGAAGTTGTGGGTGGCCCTTGATCCCGAGAGTGTTGTACCTTGGTACTCCTGAAAGGGTGGCTATGGTTCCCCCTTTCACCTCTCTACGAGGTTTTGCCTCCTCCTTGGGCTGTGCCCTTGACGGTATTTGAGGTTTCTTCGGCTGCTGCTCTAGCTCATGAGTGGTCTCATCCTTTGAATCACTATCTGTCGGTGCCTCAATATGTTATGTGCTTGAGATTTTTTGAGGTTGTTGCATGTGCATGTTATATGTTATGGTTTAAACAATATATATATATGATGCATGCGGAAATAAGGAACATCAACAACCCAATAATATGTATTATGAGATTCAAGCATGGAAATACAATGAAATATTGGAAATATAGAAGATAGTCTTCAATTAGATCTCATGGATCGTCACTGGAATACAAGCAAATAACATAAAATACCTGTGATCAAAAGATGATGTCATATCTGATGCATGCACGGATAGATCGGCAAAATCGACGGTTCCGGAGAAGCACGATAACCGCTACAAACTGGAAAACTCGCCCGGAAGGTTATACCCATCGAAATGAGCTGGAAACTGTCCCGATAGAAGCACCCTGGCCTCTAGAATGATACTAGTGACTGTCGGATGACAGATCTGGTCTCTGATACTCCGGATCTCGTCCCCTGGTGGTCTGTGCACCTCCTGGGCTCTCTGGATGCGCCCCAAATGATTCCACCAACGAAATTGGCTGCTATAGGACTTAAAACGTTCGCCTCTCCAAATGCGGAACTGGGTCAGAAGGGTTTCCCCAGATCTACTCGAATGCTCCATCTATAACCCCAACTGTGCTTCCAAAAGAGTTGCACCCTAAATGGCTGAATGATGCGCTCTGAAGGATTCCACCGGCTCAATCTATGCGCCCTGGCTGGATCTCAACTGGGTCGGAAGGAAATTGTAATCTGAGCTCTGATCTCGTGCATCTACATAAACCCTCTATCTGAACTTGCGCCCCCACTGGCTGAGCTACAAAACACTGATAATTGGATACTCTTGAATAGCACGGTGAAATACTTGGATGGTATCTCTGATGGGCTAGGGTGTGTCTCTCAACACCGAAACCGATCAATGGTGGTGGTTTCCTCCAAAAATCCACAAAACAGTAGAAGTCGAATCTCTTCCTCTTCTGGGAACACTCAACATCAAATCATAACAATGCATAATGAGGAATTAAGTCAAATTCCTCCCTTTATACTTGTCTCGATCTAATTCACCATTGACCTCACTTAAGCTAGGCGCTTTTCCTCCTAAGGTGAATAATTAATTAATTAAGTCCCCCTTTAGCACCTTTTCGTTCTAATTCTTCATTGACTTAGGCTTAAGTGACTTTTCCTATGCTTTTTGGCTTAATTCATCGTTTTAGCCACCAAATCACCCTTATTACTCCATTTTGTTCCCTGTTTGTGCCTGACTATAGTTTACGGGAACACATAGACTACTAAGTCACTCCCTGCTGGCCTACTCTTGGGAACGGGACATCACAATTGGATTGGGTTTCCCTAATCAAACAATTTAGTTAACTCCTAGAACCTTAACAGTAATAATTGACATAGTTTAATAGGGTCTACCCCCCTTGGCTTCCCTAGGAGTGAGCCTTGATGAAAGGAGTCTAGATTGAGGTGACAGTGGGTCTGGATTCAGGTTTGTGCCTCCAAGAACACACCAAGTGGGTTGGAGACTTGTCCACGTTTGTAGGTGTGCATAAGGATGGCAACAAGGCTTAAAATCCTTAACCCAACCATGTAAGGGTTCCATCAAACCCTCAGAGAAAAGCATCAGTAACCTAGTTTGTGACACATCTGGTACCATTACGACCACCCTTTGAAACTCCTCTATAAAATCCTCTGGTGATCTTGCCTACCTTAGTTGAGTGAACTCTCGGAAATGTAGCTCAGGATCTCCCTGATCAAACCTGTCAATAAGCCTCTATGTGAATTATGCGTAAGATGTGAAGTGAATATGTCCCAAGGTATTCATGCCATGGTACCACCAGTCATGGGCCTTTCCCTCTAGGTAGATCGTGGCAAACTTAGTAGTACCCAATTGCTTCATGGGGTTAAGCTGCAAATAAGCATTCAACTTCTGCATCGAAGACTGTGCAGTAGTCCTAGTTAACCCATCAAATGTAGGAATCTCCATCTTGCCTACCTGGTGCTCTAATTCATTACTGCCCATGTGATAGCCCCTTGGTCTGCTCCTATATTTGATACCACAGTACTGATCCAAAGTGACCTACCTCATAAATCCTGTGCTCAATGCTGCATACTCCCTTGCGTACTCCTCAAAGTTATCTTCTACCTCTGGAAAATAATTATCCTACTGATGGGCTTCAAGGAAAGTGGGCATATAGGGTCTAGGTGTAGCTCCGTTGTTGGTTGGCACCCTGGAAAGTGCTCACCCAAATAAGCTATCTCCCTTTGTGTGTAATTGATGATCAGTCTCAGTGTGATGTCTAGTTCCCCCTTGTGATCCACTAGCCTCCCTATTCCCATTGTTATTTGCACCATCTTTACCATGATTCATCTGCATGAGGAGAAGTGCAATCTTCACTTCGTTAACTGTCATTCTTTCCAAAGACTCCTTAAGCTCACCCTGTCCTCTGTGCATAGTCTCTTGTGTTTCCTGTAAATGATGTTGAAGGGAAAATTGAGTGTTGTCTATGGAATTTTTCAGATCTTTAGCTATACCTGCTAGATCTTGTGGCTCACTGTCATCCCCTGATTCACCCATTTCTGCTTCAGGTTCCTCAGCCTGTCTTCTACACCTTCCCATATATCTACCTTTGAATTTATGCATGTGCTAATCCCCACAAGCTAGGAGGATTTTACACTCTTATACCATTGTAATGGCCCAAGCTGGTTTGGCTAGGTACTTAGGTGTTTTTCTGATTTTTATGTTTGATTTGTCTTCACTGTTTTGCAGGTTGCCTTCCATATTTGCGCTAGAAGGGTTTGATGGAGTTTAACAACATATAAATGATGAAGACAATACAACAACACATACAATAACCAGAGACAATAGAGATAACACAATAGATTGAGCAACAACTTCAGATATGACCTTTATTTAGATAATAAGAAGATCTCCATACAATATATCTACAGATCTGGAATAACATATATAGAATATAGAAACAGGAATGAATGTATTGTTGGATTTTCCTTATTTACAAAGCATTAGTGTTACAAGTGTTCTTTTACTTCGTTATCATTAACATATATATATCATGTACTAAGTAGTAGCAGCATAAACAAGAGACAAAAAGAACACAAGAGATTTATCCTAGGAAAACCCCAAATGGGGAATAAAACCCAGCAACCTTTCTTAGATAGATTTCGTTCACAAAGAAAGTCAACCAGAAATACCACCCCAGCTACAGCAGCAACAGCAACACCATACAAAGGTAACACACCTCCTTAAGGAGTAGCGCACAAGAGAGAGATACCAAAAGACTGAGCAATAATAAATTGTGCAACTGCAGCTACTGTGTCACCTCCTCCAAACTGGTGCCTTGCTTCTGTGTAGCTGGGAGAGTGTGACTGAGTGAACAAATGAGCCAAGACGTTCTCTATTTATAGTCTTCCTGGCCACTAGATTGGGCTGACTTATTCTCTGGACAAGTGTGTTTTCATTATTACTTTATTCTCTTGGGCCGACTTCTCTTCTAGGGTATTTCAATATCTGTTCAGTGGATCTCTTGCTTCCAGAATCTTCTCTGCATCTAGGAAAGGTCATCTAGGAGGGAAAGATCCTCCCACAACTACCAAAACATCAACACTCCCTCTTAGCTAGGGAGGCATCTTTCACGATGTCTTCATCTGGTAGTCCACTGACTACTCTGCACTCTGCTAGCAGGTACACAACTACTACAATGTCTTTGGTAGCTCGAATCATCAAGCACAGTCTCTGCAATCAAACATTAGCACATATAGCTACATCCAAACGATCTGGTAATCTCCATGACAATCAGCTAGTAGCACACACCTACTACAATGTCATCCAATAGATCATAATGGTTGCCTAGTAGTACACAACTATTGTCTCGTGACACATAGTCACTGCCAGTGGAACACATCCACTGTAGTAGCACACAGCTACTGTCCAGAGACACAATCTCTGTCAATGGTACACAACCACCGAAGTAGCACACATCTATTGTCCGGAGTCACGTAGCCTCTGCCAGTGGAACACATCCACTGTAGTAGCACACAACTACTGTCCAGAGACACGCAGTCTCCGCTAGTGGTACACAACCACCGAAGTAGCACACAACTATTGTCCAGAGTCATACAGCCTCCGTCAGTGGAACACATCCACCGAAGTAGCACACAACTACTGACCGAAATCACACAACATCCGCCAATGGAACACATCCACCGAAGGTAATGTCCCCAATTTTGGTTGTTGCTATGTTACAGAGTGGGATGCTTGCTAGAGTAGCCAGATGGGGTTGATAGCGAGTTCCAGAGATATTGAGGGGTTTTGTTGGGCCCGACTTGCATCGTTCATCATATTTCATCATCAAGATCCATTCCACACAGCTTGGATTTGGTTTCGTTGCATTCCGACGATTTCTGTAATTTTGAGTTATTATGGGTTATATTTTAATTAAATTCACTAAGAAGGTCATATTGGGCATAATACTTGGAG
>JASDQU010102098.1:126095-166677 GCA_032191745.1 Picea mariana | reverse complement strand
TATAGATGTTAGGATTGGTCCTTCTAGTAGCCATAGCCATATTTTTACTTTCAACATTTCTTGCCACCTTAAATGCATTATCCAATGATTTGGGTTCCCAAAGGTGAACCTCATGTTGAATGTTATCCTTTAAAGTTCCTATGAATACATCAATCAAGTGCTCATCTGGAATATCGGTTACCTTTATATTCAATCTTTGGAAGTTCTCAATGTGCTCGGTAACTGAACCCTTTTGCTTGAGATTTATCTATTGGCTAAAGAAGGTATTGCTCCTTGTATCCTCATAGTGTGCTATCATTTCTTCCGTGAAAATTGTCCAAGTGACGAGTGATTTGTGAGAACAAATCCATCGATACCATACAAATTGATTAGGTTCTAAATATAAAGAAGCAATTCGTACCTTTTGCGTATGTGGCACATTATGGAGATCAAAGAATTGCTCCATCTGAAGTATCCATCTGATTGGGTCCTTGCCATCAAACTTCCTCATATCAATCTTAGGAACGTGGTTGGTCTTCAAACCAAAGTTGGAGTTTCTCCATTCTTGATTCACCTTCCTTGTGTCCTAATCATGAATTTCATGGGATGCATTTTCACTTTTAGGTGTCTTCTCTGTTACAAAATTTTTCAATACTTCCATGATCTCCCATTTTAAACCATCTATCTTAGTATCCAACTTAGCTTCCATTGAATCCATCTTATTTTGTAGTTCATTTATGTCCCTACGCATTTCTTCACCTTCATCAAGAGTCCAAGTAGGATTTTCTGGAGGCTTATTGGGTGTAGAAGTTCCCTTTTTGGGTGGCATGTTGGCCAAGTATCACTTTTGAACCTTGATTTTGAGGTGGTCCAGCTAGACAATATTTCTTTTGTTGTATCTCCCAAGTTTTGGCCCTTCTCGGTATGAAACTTTCTTTTATGTATTTCTCTAATATTTCTTCTTTGCAATGCCATAGGTCTTATCAAAATTGGATGTGCCAAGTGGAATTTACGGTAACTTCCCCACAACTTGTCAATTTTTGGCCTTTCCAGGAGATCTAACTTGTATAGTGTGCCCTGCACAAAATAATTGATATAAAATTCTGAAACTCGCACCAGAAATACTACAGATTGTTCACGATCCAATGCAACCAGTCCCACACAATTTGGATACTCATGAAGAATTTATGATTGTTTTACCTGGAACACCTTTTTGAGACTAGTCAATAGGACCAGTCAGATACCCTATCTTACACATTTTGTATCTACAAATTTAAGATGACCCAGAAGCTGAAATTTTTACCACAAATACCTTACTAATTTATGTAAATAGCCTCCGAATCTCATGGTCTGAAATGTTACAGAAAATTTTTTATAGCAAAAATTCCACAATAACTCAGTTCAGGACGATTCCAGAACCCTATCTTGTACAGGCTATATCTCTGAAAGTATAAGGCCTCAGGAACTGAATTTTGAATGCAATGTACCTTGATCCGTCTACTAAATATCCTCCAAGCCGTTCCTTCTGAAACATTGTAGAAAAAAAATTATAGTAAAAATTTCAAGGTGTCTCAGATGTAGCAGTGAAACCCCAAGACCTTGAGCTCTGATACCATATGTTAAGAACCAAATATCAATATAGCATAGAAAATCCTCAGAAAAAGTACTCAACGCTTTGAAAAAGAGAGAATTTCAGATAATGAGCCTCTTCGAGGGGGCAACCTCCTTTTACCCCACTTAAATGTTCAAGTACAAGATGATTCAAAATGAAAATGTCTCCTTGGTATATATAGGAGACTAGGAGGTATAATTACAACTAATGGCCTAAAGCCGACATAAATAAAATAACATTACTAATATAATATGCCCCAATTAAAGGGTAATGAGCCAATATTAGGGCTTAACATTCCTTCAGGTTGGAGCCTGTAAACTAGGGGGTTGGAGCCTCCTTCCAGTTAGAACTGGAGAATCTAAGGAGTTGTAGCTTCCTTCAGGTTGGAGCCTATAAACTAGGGGGTTGGAGCCTCCTTGTAGTTGATCTTGGTGAATCTTGGAAATTGGTGCTTCTTGTGGATGTAATATTCAAGATATATATTAAACACATTATGTGATTTTCTCCCACTTGGATTTTCACGTAAATTCTTGTGTATTGTGTATATGTGGTTATGATATCTTGAATGCAATCATAAGTGATAAATTGTTGATAACTTAATGTTTACATGTTGTAATTAAAAATGGTAAAAATGTCTAATACTGATTCACCCCCTCAGTATTAGTGAATATTCCAATAAAGACATCATCAAGACAACATTTAGGACAATATATGAGCATTATGAATTCATGGTAGTACCATTTGAACTATCAAATGTCCTATTTGTTTTTATGTGCCTGATGAATGGAGTGTTCGGGGAGTATTTGGACAAGTTTGCGATTGTGTTCCTAGATGATATACTCATATACTCTAAGTCAGAAGAGGAACATGAACAACATTTAAGAATGGTTTTACAAGTTTTAAGAGAGCATAAGTTGTGTGCCAAGCTAATTAAGTGAATCTTTTATCAAAATAAGATTCACTACTTAGGGCATATAATTCCAACTGAATGGATAACAATTGATTCTGAGAAGATAGAAACCATTAGAGGATGGCTAGTGCCAATAAATGCCACATAGGTCAGATCATTCACGAGTCTTGTCGATTATTATTGAATATTCATAAAATGATTCTCGAAAATTGCGAGCCCGACCACTTCTTTGCAAAAGAAGGGAGTGAAATTTGAATGGAATTAAAAGTGTGAAGAGAGTTTTCAGTCGCTAAAGGAAATTTTGACAAGTGTGTCAATCTTGAAGATTGCAGATCCAGATGAAGATTTTGTTGTGTGCATTGATGCATGCAAGGAAGGGCTCAGTGGAGTTCTCTGTCAAAAGGATCAAGCGGTATGCTATGAGTCCAAAAAACTAAAAGAGCATGAGATAAATTATGCTACACATGACTTTGAATTAGAGGCAATTGTACATGCATTAAAAATGTAGAGACATTACCTCATGGGGAAGAAATTTGAATTAAGAACATACCACTATGGTCTGAAATGTTTGTTTGATTAACGAACATTAAATGTCATACAAGCTAGATGGCTGGAATTTCTGAATGAATATGACTTTGAAATTAAGCATATAAAGGGAAATAAAATTCAAGTGGTTGATGCACTCAACATGAGAGCTCATGAAGTTCATGTTGCAACAATCCACATGTATAGGACTGATATGAAAGATAAAATCATTGCAATAACAAATTCAGATCAACAATATTTAAAAGTAAAAGAAACATTACAACAAAGAATTTTTCAGTAGAAATTTAATTATTATGAACTGAAATAAGTTGAAATTATCATGTACAAAGACAAAGTATATGTGTTGAATTTCAATGAGCTGAAAAATGCAGTGTTGAGGAAAATGCACAATGTGCCATATGTTGGAAACCTATGATATCAGAAGATAATTGCAATTGTAAGAAGCCAATGTTTTTGGTTAGGAATGAAGAAAGAAGTGGCTAATTACATACCCAGATGTATAGAGTGTCATAAAGTGAAGACCAAATATAGACATCCAACTAGGTTGTTATAGCCATTGTCCGTTTCATAATGGAAGTGGGAAGTTGTCACAATAAATTTTATTACAAAGCTGCCCAGAATAATGAAGCAACATGATTCCATCATGGTGGTGGTGGATAAATTAACTAAGGAAACACATTTTATTCATGTGAAGACTATACACAAGACATCAAATATTGCAGAAATATATATGAAGGAAGTTGTTGGGCTACATGGAGTGCTTATGGAAATCATTTCAGATAGAGATCCAAGGTTTAGTTCCAAGTTTTGGAAGGGTTTGTTCAAGGGCTTTGGAACAAATTTAAATCCCAATACATTGTATCATTCATAGTCAAAAGGGAAAACAAAGAGGACTAACAAAATAATTGAGGACATGCTCAGAATGTATGTGATGAACCAACCATCAAAATGGGAGGATTATATTCATTTAGTTGAATTTGCCTACAATAATGGGTATCAGACCTCATTAAAAATGAGTCTGTTTGAAGCATTGTATGTCAGAAAGTGTAACACTCTGGTAAGTTGGGATAATCCAACATACATAGATGTTATTGGGCTAGATTTGTTGAGGGAAATAAAGAGAAGATGACAAAGATCAAACATAATTTAAATTTTCCCAGGATAGGAAGAAAAATTATGCAAACAAAAATAGAGTGTTTAGAGATTTCAAAGTGAGAGAACATGTGTTTTTAAAAGTGAAGGCGAAAATAAGTTTGCTAAGATTATGAAGTTGCCCAAATATAGCAACAAGATATTGTGGACCTTTTGAAATCTTAGAAAAGATAGGGCCATATGCATACATTCTATCATTTCATACATCCATGACAGTGCATAATGTAATTCATATGTCATTATTAAAGAAATATGTGCCTGACCCTAACCACATAATTGATTGGAATGTGATCCAGGTGAAGCACAAAGAGGATTTTCAGGTGAAACCAGTACGCATCCTGGACCAAAAAGTTAAAGTTCTTAGGAACAAAGACATAAGGATGGTAAAGGTTCAATGGACCTGCTAAGGTCCTAAAGGTGCTACATGGGAGCATGAAGAAGACATGTGGAAACAATACCAACAATTTTTTGACAATTTTGAAGAAAACAAAATGCAAGACTCCATTTTGAGAAGCTAGTCCAGAACTACATTTCAAAGTCCTAGACAATTGTGTTGGGGCCCCTGATAAAAGAATGACACATTTCTTGGATTAGCTCTAATAAACGAATAGTACATTCCTTGGGTTATCCCTGATAAACAAATGGTGCATTCCTTATATCAACGAGTTGAGAGGAACGAGAAATTATGGTTGGAACTGTTATTGGAGTATAAAAATTGCATAATTTTATTTCTTAAAGTATTGTGATGTAAATTGCATATATGTATGTCAACATGGTGTGCACCAAGGATGACACACAATTGTAAGGGAGGGGGAATGTAACATCCCCACTATAATCTCCAATTTAATTAATGTTTGATGTATATATAATGTGTGGCTATGGCCAAAGTGATGTATATGCGAATTGTATTTCTGGAAGTTAATAACAAAATGTGATGCCAGTTGCTAAGAGGACATGGACAAAGATGAGGGATGGATTAATCCACATGACAGGGAAGGATCTAAGAAAATGGCCAAGAAGGGTCCAAGGGGGAATTACCCATGTCTATTAATTCCACCCACATGCCTGAATTTTATTATCATTATGTATTAAACTCTATTTTATGATTGAGTGCTCCCAAAGAAAATCATTGAATGCATGTAAGAGAGTGGGTGTGAGAAGTCACATCTTATATTTATTGGGAGCATGAGGGATGAGCACAATCAACTTGGGGAAGTGTGTGAGTCAAGAAAGGCAAGCCAAAGGGAGGAAATCAATATGGGATGTTACAACAATTTTAGACAATCAATTGTTTTGCATGAGCAACAACTAAAGAGAAAGAAAGAGAGTTTGGAGTTGGAACATCCATGGAGGGTGTATTCTAGAGCATGATGACACGTTTTGGAGATGAAGAATGAAGAGTCAGGTTGTCAAGCATGAAAAGTGAACTCCTGAGAGATTTGCACTATAAAAACAAGAGTTTGTTGTTGTTTGATGGTAGTTTTCCTGGCAGCAAGTTCCCTTGATTCCTCGACTGAGTGATTCCTAGTTACATATGTCAAAGAGACCCTGATAAACGAATGGGATGCTAGAGGGACTAAGATTAGTGAAGGGGTACATTTCTTGGGTTGGGCAGGTTGAGAGGAAGAGAGTCGGTGGAAAATTAGGATAGTTGTAGGATAATATCAGTGGGTTGTGGGATTTGAAATATCTCTGATCCCGCTGATTAGGATATCTACTACGAATCTAGTTTTCTGTCTCACAGATCTGATACACTAGGGGTTTATGAATGCGTTTGATCTTCAGATCTGATACTCTGGGGGTTTCTGGATGTGTTTTAATTATGTTCTTGAGATGTTTTGTGGTTGTTGCATGCGCATATTATGTGTTATGGTTTAAACAATATATATATGATGCATGTGGAAAAAAGGAACATCAACCGCCCAATGATATGTATTATGAGATTCAAGCATGGAAATACAATGAAATACTGGAAATATAGAAGATAGTCTTCAGTTAGATCTTATGGATCGTCACTGGAATACAAGCAAATAACCTAAAATACCCGTGATCAGAAGATGAAGGCAGATATGATGCATGCATGGATAGATTGGCAAAATCGACGGTTCCAGAGAAGCACGGTAACTGCTACAAACTGGAAAACTCATCCGAAAGGTTATACCGGATGGAATGAGCTAGAAATTGTCCCAATAGAAGCGCCTTGGCCTCTAGAATGATACTGGTGAATTTCGGATGACAGATCTGGCCTCTGATGCTTCAGATCTCGTCCCCTGGGGGTCTGCACACCTCCTAGCTCTCTGGATGCGCCCCAAATGATTCCACCAATGGAGTCAGCTGCTATAGGACTCAAAACGATCGCCTCACCAAATGATGAAATGGGTCAGAAGGGTTTCCCTAGATCTGCTCTGATGCTTCGTCTATAACCCCAAGTGTCCTTCAAGAAGAGTTGTGCCCTAAATGGCTGAATGATGCGCTCTGAAGGATTCCACCATACGAATATGATGGAAAGTGGCTCAATCTATGTACCCTGGCTGGATCTCAACAGGGTCAGAAGGAAATTGCAATCCGAGCTCTGATCTCGTGCAACTAAACAAACCCTCTATCTGACTTGTGCCCCCACTGGCTGAGCTGCGCAACACTGATAACTGGATACTCCTTAATAGCATGGTGAAATACTTGGATGGTATCTCCGATGGGCTAGGGTGTGTCTCTCAACACCGAAACCTATCAATGGTGGTGCCTTCCTCCAGAAATCCACAAAACAGTAGAAGTCGAATCTCTTCCTCCTCTAGAAACTCTCAACATCAAATCATAACAATGCATAATGAGGAATTAGGTCGAATTCCTCCCGTTGTACTCTTCCCGATCTAATTCACCATTGACCTCACTTAAGCTAGGCGCTTTTCTTCCTAAAGTGAATAATTAATTAATTAAGTCCCCCTTTAGCACCTTTTCATTCTAATTCTTTGTTGACTTAGGCTTAAGTGACTTTTCCTATGCTTTTTGTCTTAATTCATCGTTTAGCCACCAAATCACCCTTATTTCTCCCTTTTGTTCTCTTTTTGTGCCTAACTATAGTCTACGAGAACACATAGACTACTAAGTCACTCCCTGCTGACCTACTCTTGGGAACGAGACATCACAGTCCTCCCTTCCCGAGATTGCTTGTCCTTAAGCAACATCAATCCTGGGTGCTGCAAAATATGCTCTCCCTTCCATGTGGCATCCTCCACTGGAAGACCCCTCCATCTAACCAAACACTCTCTGATGACCCTTCTCCTCAACCTGCGCTCTCTCTGCTTTAGTACCTTCTCCAGAACTAACTTCAACTGGCCCTCCTCATCCAAGGGTGGCAACTCCTCTGAAATACTAATATGTTGTCCCACAACCTTTTTAAAGCAAGAGATGTGAAACACGTTATGAATCTTGCTACCCTCCGATATCTCTAGCTTGTATGCCACCTCGCCTATCCTCCTGATAACTCTATATGGCCCATAAAACTTTGGCTTCAGCTTCTCTGCTCCGCTCCTCTTCAAGGAGGATTGTCTATATCGTGGTGATCGCAGAAAAACCAAATCCCCTACCTCGAAAATGTGCTTGACTATGTGCCGGTCTGCATAGATCTTTTGTTAGTTCTTATCCATCTGCAAGTTCTTTTTCACTGCATGCAGAATCTTCTGACTCTCCTCCACCCAGTCTTTTCCCCTCGGGACCCTGTTGTCCCCAAACACAATCTCCACAAAGGAGGGTGCATCATATCCATACAATTCCCTGAACGGTGACATCCTGATAGACATATGGTAAGTTGTTTGTAGCAATACTCACCCATGTGCGTTGTTTCCCTCCCACATAGTTCCTCGGATACCCCTCCACCCATTTGTTGACGATCTTTGTCTATCCATCTGTCTATTGGTGGTAGTTGGTACACGTAGCTAGCTCTGTGCTTGTCAAACTGAAAATCTCATGCCAAAACATGTTGATGAAGTGCCCATCTCTATCACTGACTATCTGCTTGGGTAAACCATGTAACCAGAATACCTCCCTAAAAAACAACTATGTTACCTGTATGGCCTTGTAGTCCGTGGGTATGGAAAAGAAATGTGCAAATTTAGTCAGCCTGTCGACCACCACAAATATACAGTCCCTGCCCTGCACTCAAGGAAGGCCTGTAATGAAATCCATAGAAATGCTCTCCCATTTCTTCTCCGGAATGGGTAGAGGCTATAGCAACCCTGTGGGGTGTTTCTTCTCGAACTTGTCAGCAGAACAAGTCATGCACTCTCGGATGTGTTTCATCACATCATCCTTGAGACCCTTCCATGAGAATCTCTCCCTGATCTCCCTATATGTTTTGAAGTACCCTTGATTCCCTGTTGTAGACGAATCATGACACACCTTCAGAATTTTCCCCTTCAGGGTAGATTCTAGAACCAGGTAGATCTGGTCCTTGTAGAAAATGATGTCATCAAGAACCCGATATCTATCATCAATCACCTGTCCATCCATCACCTCACAAGCAAATTTGTTTTTGGAGTACTCCACCAATAGATGAGCTTTCCAATATGTACAAATGTCCATCATCGAACATTCTGCTGGCCTCCTGGACAAGGCATCTGCTACGATATTCCTTTTCCCCTTGACATACTCAATGTCAAAGTCAAAGGCTTGGATCTTTCAGACCCACTTTTGTTGTCTCTTGTTGAGGCCTTTCTGATCTAGGAAATACTTGAGACTGTTATGACCAGTCTTCACTACAAATATGCTGCCTACCAGATATTGCTTGAATTTGGTTAAGGCATGCATGATCACTGGTGATCACTAGAATTTCCTTGTCATAAATAGGATAGAGTCTCTACGACTTGTTGAGCTTCCTTCTCTCAAACACAATGGGGTGGCCCCCCTGCATCAAAACTGCTCCAATCCCCACCCCTGATGCGTCGCACTCTAAGACAAACGGTTGCGAGAAGTCTGGAAGGGCTAGAACATGCCATGTGCTCATAACCTCCTTCATTTTTTCAAATGTCTGTTGTGACTCCTCTGCCCAATGAAAAGAACCCTTCTTGGTCAAGTCTGTGAGTGGTGCTCCCAACTGTGAAAAACCCTTGACGAACCGCCTATAGTAACTGCATAACCCAAAGAATCCTCTTAGCTCCCTGAGGTTCTTGGGTGTTGGCCAATCCAAAATGGCCCTGATATTTTCTTGATGAACTTGTACTCCTTGCTCACTAATGATATTCCCTAAGTACAGTAGTTCTCTCATGCAAAATTCACATTTGGACTCCTTGGCATATAATGATTTTGCTTGCATAATATCCAATACCTCCTCCAAATGTGCCAGATGCTCATCCCATGTCTTGATGTAGATCAGTATATCATCGAAGAATACCATAAGGTACTTCCTCAACTGTCCTCTAAAGATATGGTTCATGCAAGACTGGAAAATGGTTGGTGCATTGGTCAATCCAAACGGCATGACCAAGAACTCAAATTGTCTAAAATGGCATCGGAATGTTGTCTTCTCAATGTCCTGCTCCCTGATGCTGATATGATGGTATCCTAACCGTAGATCAATCTTAGTGAAGAAAATTTCCCCATGTAACTAGTCCATCAACTCCTCTATGCGTGGGATGGGGTATCGATTATTTATCGTTTTCTTGTTGAGTGCTCTATAATCGATGCACATCCATAACGTGTCATGCTTCTTCAGTACCAGAACGACTGAAGATGCAAAAGGACTCATGTTGGGATTGATGTGCCCCATTGCAAGCAATTCTTTGATTTCTTTCTCAATCTCCTCCTTAAATTTCTTGGGGTACCTATAGGACGTTGTGATCACTAGTGTAGCCCCTACCTCTAACTCAATCGTGTGCTCAAATCCCCTGTCGGGTGGTCTCCCTGGTGGTATCGACCCAAATATTGGCTCATACTAACCTATAAGCTCTCTGATCTATGGATGGTAATGCTCCCTACCCTCTGAATCCTTCTGTGTGGTGATCAAACACTTTGCTTCGTCTATAACCCCAACTGTCCTTCCAGGAGAGTTGTGCCCTAAATGGCTGAATGATGCGCTCTGAAGGATTCCACCATACAAATCTGATGGAAAGTGGCTCAATCTATGCACCCTGGCTTGATCTCAACTGGGTCGGAAGGAAACTGCAATACGAGCTCTGATCTCGTGCAACTAAACAAACCCTCTATCTGACTTGCGCCCCCACTAGTTGAGCTGCACAACACTGATAACTGGATACTCCTTAATAGCACGGTGAAATACCTGGATGGTATGTCCGATGGGTTAGGGTGTGTCTCTCAACACCGACACCTATCAATGGTGGTGCTTTCCTCGAGAAATCCACAAAACAGTAGAAGTCGAATCTCTTCCTCCTCTAGGAACTCTCAACATCAAATCATAACAATGCACAATGAGGAATTAGGTTGAATTCCTCCCGTTGTACTCTTCCCGATCTAATTCACCATTGACCTCACTTAAGCTAGGCGCTTTTCTTCCTAAGGTGAATAATTAATTAATTAAGTCCCCCTTTAGCACCTTTTCGTTCTAATTCTTCATTGACTTAGGCTTAAGTGACTTTTCCTATGCTTTTTGGCTTAATTCGTCGTTTAGCCACCAAATCACCCTTATTTCTCCCTTTTGTTCTCTTTTTGTGCCTAACTATAGTCTACAAGAACACATAGACTACTAAGTCACTCCCTGCTGACTTATTCTTGGGAACGAGACATCACAGTCCTCCCTTCCCAAGATTGCTTGTCCTTAAGCAACATCAATCTCGAGTGCTGCAAAATATCCTCTCCCTTCCATGTGGCATCCTCCACTGGAAGACCCCTCCATCTAACCAAACACTCTCTGATGACCCTTCTCCTCAACCTGTGCTCTCTCTCCTTTAGTACCTTCTCCAGCACTAGCTTCAACTGGCCCTCCTCATCCAAGGGTGGCAACTCCTATGAAATACTAATATGTTGTCCCACAACCTTTTTAAAGCAAGAGATGTGAAACACGTTATGAATCTTGCTACCCTCCGATATCTCTAGCTTGTATGCCACCTCGCCTATCCTCCTGATAACTCTGTATGGCCCATAAAACTTTGGCTTCAGCTTCTCTGCTCCGCTACTCTTCAAGGAGGATTGTCTATATGGTTGTGATTGCAGAAAAACCAAATCCCCTACCTCGAAAATGTGCTTGACTCTGTGCCGGTCTGCATAGATATTTTGTTGGTTCTGATCCATCTGCAAGTTCTTTCTCACTGCATGCAGAATCTTCTGACTCTCCTCCACCCAGTCTTTGCCCCTCAGGACCCTGTTGTCCCCAAACACAATCTCCACAAAGGAGGGTGCATCATATCCATACAATGCCCTGAACGGTGACATCCTGATAGTCATATGGTAAGTTGTTTGTAGCAATACTCACCCATGTGCGTTGTTTCCCCCCCACATAGTTCCCCGGATACCCCTCCACCCATTTGTTGATGATCTTTGTCTATCCATCTGTCTATTGGTGGTAGCTGGTACTCGTAGCTAGCTCTGTGCTTGTCAAACTGAAAATCTCATGCAAAAACATGTTGATGAATTTCCCATCTCTATCACTGACTATCTGCTTGGGTAAACCATCTAACCAAAATACCTCCCTATAAAACAACTATGTTACCTGTATGGCCTTGTAGTCCATGGGTATGGAAAAGAAATGTGCAAATTTAGTCAGCCTGTCGACCACCACAAATATACAGTCCCTTCCCTGCACTCGAGGAAGGCCTGTAATGAAATCCATAGAAATGCTCTCCCATTTCTTCTCTGAAATGGGTAGAGGCTATAGCAACCCTGTGGGGTGTTTCTTCTCAGACCTGTCAGCAGAATAAGTCGTGCACTCCCAGATTTGTTTCATCACATCATCCTTGAGACCCTTCCATGAGAATCTCTCCTTGATCTTCCTATATGTTTTGAAGTACCCTTGATGCCTTGTTGTAGGCGAATCATGACACACCTTCAGAATTTTCCCCTTCAGGGTAGATTCTAGAACCAGGTAGATCCGGTCCTTGTAGAAAATGATGTCATCAAGAACCCGATATCTATCATCAATCACTTGTCCATCCATTACCTCACAAGCAAATTTGTTTTTGGAGTACTCCACCAATAGATGAGCTTTCCAATCTGTACAAATGTCCATCATCGAACATCCTGCTAGCCTCCTAGACAAGGCATCTGCTACGATATTCCTTTTCCCCTTGACATACTCAATGTCAAAGTCAAAGGCTTGGATCTTTCAGACCCACTTTTGTTGTCTCTTGTTGAGGCCTTTCTGATCTAGGAAATACTTGAGACTGTTATGACCAGTCTTCACTACAAATCTGCTGCCTACCAGATATTGCTTGAATTTGGTTAAGGCATGCATGATCACTAGTGATCACTAGCATTTCCTTGTCATAAATAGGATAGAGTCTCTACGACTTGTTGAGCTTCCTGCTATCAAACACAATGGGGTGGCCCCCCTGCATCAAAACTACTCCAATCCCAACCCCTGATGCGTCACACTCTAAGACAAACGGTTGCGAGAAGTCTGGAAGGGCTAGAACAGGGCATGTGCTCATAACCTCCTTCATTTTTTCAAATGTCTGTTGTGACTCCTCTGTCCAATGAAAATAAACCTTCTTGGTCAAGTTTTTGAGTGGTGCTCCCAACTGTGAAAAGCCCTTGACGAACCGCCTATAGTAACTGCATAACCCAAAGAATCCTCTTAGCTCCCTGAGGTTCTTAGGTGTTGGCCAATCCAAAATGGCCCTGATATTTTCCTGATGAACCTGTACTCCTTGCTCATTAATGATATGCCCTAAGTACAATAGTTCTCTCATGCCAAATTCACATTTGGAATCCTTGGCATATAATGATTGTGCTTGCATAATATCCAAGACCTCCTCCAAATGTGCTAGATGCTCATCCCATGTCTTGATGTAGATCAGTATATCATCGAAGAATACCATAAGGTACTTCCTCAACTGTCCTCTAAAGATATGGTTCATGCAATACTGGAAAATGGTTGGTGCATTGGTCAATCCAAACGGCATGACCAAGAACTCAAATTGTCTGAAATGGCATCGGAATGTTGTCTTCTCAATGTCCTGCTCCCTGATGCTAATATGATGGTATCCTGACCGTAGATCAATCTTAGTGAAGAAAATTTCCCCATGTTACTAGTCCATCAACTCATCTATGCGTGGGATGGGGTATCGATTATTTATCGTTTTCTTGTTGAGCGCTCTGTAATCGATGCACATCCATAACGTGTCATGCTTCTTCAGTACCAGAATGACTGAAGATGCAAAAGGACTCATGTTGGGCTTGATGTGCCCCATTGCAAGCAATTCTTTGATTTCTTTCTCAATCTCCTCCTTGAATTTCTTGGGGTGCCTATAGGACGTTGTGATCACTAGTGAAGCCCCTACCTCTAACTCAATCGTGTGCTCAAATCCCTTGTCGGGTGGTCTCCCTGGTGGTATCGACCCAAATATTGGCTCATACTGACCTATAAGCTCTCTGATCTATGGATGGTAATTCTCCCTACCCTCTGAATCCTTCTGTGTGGTGATCAAACACTTTGCTTCGTCTATAACCCCAACTGTCCTTCGAGAAGAGTTGTGCCCTAAATGGCTGAATGATGCACTCTGAAGGATTCCACCATACGAATCTGATGGAAAGTGGCTCAATCTATGCACCCTGGCTGGATCTCAACTGGGTCGGAAGGAAACTCCAATCCGATCTCTGATCTCGTGCAACTAAACAAACCCTCAATCTGACTTGCGCCCCCACTGGCTAAGCTGCGCAACACTGATAACTGGATACTCCTTAATAGCACGGTGAAATACCTGGATGGTATCTCCGATGGGCTAGGGTGTGTCTCTCAACACCGAAACCTATCAATGGTGGTGCTTTCCTCCAGAAATCCACAAAACAGTAGAAGTCGAATCTCTTCCTCCTCTAGGAACTCTCAACATCAAATTATAACAATGCATAATGAGGAATTAGGTCAAATTCCTCCCATTGTACTCTTCCCGATCTAATTCACCATTGACCTCACTTAAGATAGGCGCTTTTCTTCCTAAGGTGAATAATTAATTAATTAAGTCCCCCTTTAGCACCTTTTCGTTCTAATTCTTCGTTGACTTAGGCTTAAGTGACTTTTCCTATGCTCTTTGGCTTAATTCATCGTTTAGCCACCAAATCACCCTTATTTCTCCCTTTTGTTCTCTTTTTGTGCCTAACTATAGTCTACAAGAACACATAGACTAGTAAGTCACTCCCTGCTGACCTACTCTTGGGAACGAGACATCACAGTCCTCCCTTCCCGAGATTGCTTGTCCTTAAGCAACATCAATCCTGAGTGCTGCAAAATATGCTCTCCCTTCCATGTGGCATCCTCCACTGGAAGACCCCTCCATCTAACCAAACACTCTGTGATGACCCTTCTCCTCAACCTGTGATCTCTCTGCTTTAGTACCTTCTCCAGCACTAGCTTCAACTGGCCCTCCTCATCCAAGGGTGGAAACTCCTCTGAAATACTAATATGTTGTCCCACAACATTTTTAAAGCAAGAGATGTGAAACACGTTATGAATCTTGCTACCCTCCGGTATCTCTATCTTGTATTCCACCTCGCCTATCCTCCTGATAACTCTGTATGGCTCATAAACCTTTGGCTTCAGCTTCTCTTCTCCGCTCCTCTTCAAGGAGGATTGTCTATATGGTTGTGATCGCAGAAAAACCAAATCCCCTACCTCGAAAATGTGCTTGACTCTGTGCCGGTCTGCATAGATCTTTTGTTGGTTCTGATCCATCTGTAAGTTCTTTCTCACTGCATGCAGAATCTTCTAACTCTCCTCCACCCAGTCTTTGCCCCTTGGGACCCTGTTGTCCCCAAACACAATCTCCACAAAGGAGGGTGCATCATATCCATACAATTCCCTGAATGGTGACATCCTGATAGTCATATGGTAAGTTGTTTGTAGCAATACTCACCCATGTGCGTTGTTTCCCCCCCACATAGTTCCTCGGATACCCCTCCACCCATTTGTTGACGATCTTTGTCTATCCATCAGTCTATTGGTGGTAGCTGGTACTCGTAGCTAGCTCTGTGCTTGTCAAACTGAAAATCTCATGCCAAAACACGTTGATGAAGTGCCCATCTCTATCACTGACTATCTTCTTGGGTAAACCATGTAACCAGAATACCTCCCTAAAAAACAACTATGTTACCTGTATGGCCTTGTAGTCTGTGGGTATGGAAAAGAAATGTGCAAATTTAGTCAGCTTATCGACCACCACAAATATACAGTCCCTGCCCTGCACTCGAGGAAGGCCTATAATGAAATCCATAGAAATGCTCTCCCATTTCTTCTCTGGAATGGGTAGAGGCTATAGCAACCCTCTGGGGTGTTTCTTCTCGGACTTGTTCTGCTAACAAGTCGTGCACTCTCGGATGTGTTTCATCACATCATCCTTGAGACCCTTCCATGAGAATCTCTCCCTGATATTCCTATATGTTTTGAAGTACCCTTGATTCCCTGTTGTAGGCGAATCATGACACACCTTCATAATTTTCCCCTTCAAGGTAGATTCTAGAAGCAGGTAGATCCGGTCCATGTAGAAAATGATGTCATCAAGAACCCGATATCTATCATCAATCACCTGTCCATCCATCACCTCACAAACAAATTTGTTTTTGGAGTACTCCACCAATAGATGAGCTTTTCAATATGTACAAATGTCCATCATCGAACATCCTGCTAGCCTCCTGGACAAGGCATCTGCTACGATATTCCTTTTCCCCTTGACATACTCAATGTCAAAGTCAAAGGCTTGGATCTTTCAGACCCACTTTTGTTGTCTCTCATTGAGGCCTTTCTACTCTAGGAAATACTTGAGACTGTTATGACCAGTCTTCAATACAAATATGTTGCCTACCAGATATTGCTTGAATTTGGTTAAGGCATGCATGATCACTAGTGATCACTAGCATTTCCTTGTCATAAATAGGATAGAGTCTCTACGACTTGTTGAGCTTCCTGCTCTCAAACACAATGGGCTGGCCCCCCTGCATCAAAACTGCTCCAATCCCCACCCCTGATGCGTCGCACTCTAAGACAAATGGTTGTGAGAAGTCTGGAAGGGCTAGAATAGGGCATGTGCTCATAACCTCCTTCATTTTTTCAAATGTTTATTGTGACTCCTCTGTCCAATGAAAAGAACCCTTCTTGGTCAAGTCTGTGAGTGGTGCTCCCAACTATGAAAAGCCCTTGACGAACCGCCTATAGTAACTGCATAACCCAAAGAATCCTCTTAGCTCCCTGAGGTTCTTGGGTGTTGGCCAATCCAAAATGGCCCTGATATTTTCCTGATGAACCTGTACTCCTTGCTCACTAATGATATACCCTAAGTACAGTAGTTCTCTCATGCCAAATTCACATTTGGACTCCTTGGCATATAATGATTGTGCTTGCATAATATCCAAGACCTCCTCCAAATGTGCCAGATGCTCATCCCATGTATTGATGTAGATCAGTATATCATCGAAGAATACCATAAGGTACTTCCTCAACTTTCCTCTAAAGATATGGTTCATGCAAGACTGGAAAATGGTTGGTGCATTGGTCAATCCAAACGACATGACCAAGAACTCAAATTGTCTGAAATGGCATCGGAATGTTGTCTTCTCAATGTCCTGCTCCCTGATGCTGATATGATGGTATCCTGACCGTAGATCAATCTTAGTGAAGAAAATTTCCCCATGTTACTAGTCCATCAACTCATCTATGCGTGGGATGGGGTATCGATTATTTATCGTTTTCTTGTTGAGCGCTCTATAATCGATGCACATCCATAACGTGTCATGCTTCTTCAGTACCAGAACGACTGAAGATGCAAAAGGACTCATGTTGGGCTTGATGTGCCCCATTGCAAGCAATTCTTTGATTGCTTTCTCAATCTCCTCCTTGAATTTCTTGGGGTGCCTATAGGACATTGTGATCACTAGTGTAGCCCCTACCTCTAACTCAATCGTGTGCTCAAATCCCCTGTCGGGTGGTCTCCCTGGTGGTATCGACCCAAATATTGGCTCATACTGACCTATAAGCTCTCTGATCTGTGGATGGTAATGCTCCCTACCCTCTGAATCCTTCTGTGTGGTGATCAAACACTTTGCTGCGTAAGACACATCACCGTGACGAAAGATTTTTTCCATCCTCTTTGCCAATACGACTCGAGGTGCCCCTGTAGACATGCCTCTCATCACAACTCTCGATCCATTGGCATCTATGAAACTCATGGTCAATGTCTGATAGTTGAACTAGATCTCCCCCAATGAATATAACCACTGTATCCCCAACACGACATTCGTATCTGATAGGTCAACTACATGGAAGGTGTATGTCAAGGTGTAGTTGCCTAGTTTGATCTCTAGGCCTGGGATCATGTCCAAACATGTCATCGTGTATCCATCTTCCACTGCTACATGGAATCCCTCAAACTCCTCAGTGCGTAACCCCCTCCTGGCTACTAAGGAAGCATCTATGAATTTGTGGGTGGCCCCACCATCAATTAAGGTTGTCATGCACTGTCCCTGTACAAGGCCTTTGAGCCTAAGAGTGGTGTACCTGGGTACTCCTAAAAGGGTGGCTACAGTTCCCCCCTTCACCTCTCTACAAGGTTTTGTCTCCTCCTTAGCCTGTGCCCCTGTCGGTATTTGAGGTTTCTTCGGCTGCTCCTCTGGCTCCTGAGTGGTCTCATCCTATGAATCATTGTCTGCATGTGCCTCGGTATCCTCATCCTCCTCCTCATTGCTTGATTCCACTTCAATGTAGTGGAGTTGTCCCTTTCCCAAACATCTATGCCCTGGGACCCAAGGGTCTCTGCAAGAGAAGAAAAGCTTCTTCCTCATCAACTCCCGTCTCGTATCATCATCCATCTTGAGCTTACCCTTCTATTCCCTTTGAGGATTCTTCTGATCCTTGTCTCTTTGTGGTACAAAGGGTTTGGTAAAGGGTTTAGTTTTTGTCATGGAGTCTGCCAAATATCTAATGCATCAGATGGCATCGTGCAAGGTGTGAGGCCGGTATGCCTTCACCGATCCTCTCAAGGGTTTTGTGAGACCTTCTGTGAATAACATGATTAGTTGGGGCTCAGATATATCTATCACTGCCACTACTACCCTTTGAAACTATGAGATGAATGTCTCTGCTGTGCTAGTTTGTCTCAATTGGGATAGATCTCTGAAATGGATCTCTGGATCCCTCCTGTCAAATCTATCCATGAGTCTCTCTATGAAATCTCTATAGGAGGTGATGCGACTGTGGCCCAATGTCACAAATCCATGATACAACCACTCATGTGCCTCACCCTCCAAGTGTAAGGTAGTGAAACTGATGGCTTCTGACTCATTCATCTGGTTGAGCTTGTAGTAGGTGTCTAGCTTCTATACCCAAGCTCTAGCGGTGCATTTGGATGATCCGTCAAAAGAAGTTATGGTGAGTTTACCAACTTTTCAGATGAAGTCAATGCTACGCCCTTGATGCTACTGCGACCCTCTATGTGGCTCTCCAGGGCGGTTCCTGAGTCTGAGTCCACAATACTAGACTAAGGTCATATCCTGATGGAAGTCACAGCCCAATGTTGCATACTCCCTCTGATACTCTGCAATGTCCTCTGTGTGAGTGGGTGGTCTCTGTGCTATCGAGATTTGTGCTGCTACCGAGGGTGCCCTCTGGAAACTGGGAAACAAAGTTCGGGGAATCCTACTCGTAGAGGTGTATGTGCGAGTGGGTGACTGGGGTCTACTGCTTGCCCCTGAGTTTCCCTATGCTGCATGTGGGGCTTGTGTGCCCGGGATGCCCACCATAGCCAATCTATCAGCCACCTGAGCGAAGGACTAAGACATGGTCCGATGACTGACCAACATATCACTGATAACCTACATGAAGGCGGCCTCTAGTTCCATGGGGGCTTTACCATTGCCCTCTGGTCACTCATATCTGTCTCCTAGCCTCCTTTTTGCCTCTCGCTCAGCCTCATGCTCTACCCTTCTCTTTGCTTTTCTGTGTGCCTTTTCCTCTTCCTCTAAAATAGGAGGGAAAGGAGGAAAGTCAGGAATGGGCTTTCTTTCCTTGCGCTTGTTGTAAGTGACATATTCGTCACCTACATGATCATGACCATTTGGGTCTTCTGTTGTACTCACTGTCTTTAGTCATAGGCTGGCAGGACTAAAGCTATGATACCACTGAAATGTCCCTGATCCCGCTGATTAGGATATCTACTACGGATCTAGTGTTCTGTCTCACAGATCTGATACACCGGGGGTTTCTGAATGTGTTTTATCTTTGGATCTGATACTCTGGGAGTTTCTGGATGCATCTCAGTTATGTGCTTGATATGTTTTGTGGTTGTCGGATGTGCATGTTATATGTTATGGTTTAAACAGTATATATATGATGCATGCGGAAATAAGGAACATCAACCACCCAATAATATGCATTATGAGATTCAAGCATGGAAATACAATGAAATACTGGAAATATAGAAGATAGTCTTTAGTTAGATCTCATGGATCATCACTGGAATACAAACAAATAACATAAGATACCCATGATCAGAAGATGAAGGAAGATTTGATGCATGCATAGATAGATCGACAAAATCGACAGTTCCAGAGAAGCACGGTAACCACTACAAACTGGAAAACTCGTCCGGAAGGTTATACCCGTCGGAATGAGATGGAAGCTGTCCTAATAGAAGCGCCTTGGCCTCTAGAATGATACTGGTGACTGTCGGATGACAGATCTGGCCTCTGATGCTTCGGATCTCGTCCCCTGGGGGTCTGTGCACCTCCTGGCTCTCTGGATGCACCCCAAATGATTCCACCAACGGAATCAACTGCTATAGGACTCAAAATGATCGCCTCGCCAAATGCGGAATAGGGTCGGAAGGGTTTCCCCAGATCTTCTCTGATGCTTCGTCTATAACCCCAACTGTCCTTCCAGAAGAGTTGCACCCTAAATGGCTTAATGATGAGCTCTGAAGGATTCCACCGTCTGAATATGATGGAAAGTGGCTCAATCTATGCGCCCTGACTGGATCTCAATTAGGTCGAAAGGAAACTACAATCCGAGCTCTTATCTCGTGCAACTACACAAACCCTCTATCTGACTTGCGCCCCCACTAGCTGAGCTGCGCAACACTAATAACTGGATACTCAATAGCACGGTGAAATACCTAGATGGTATCTTCGATGGGCTAGGGTGTGTCTCTCAACACCAAAACCTATCAATGGTGGTGGTTTCCTTGAGAAATCCACAAAACAGTAGAAGTCAAATATCTTCCTCCTCTGGGAACTCCCAACATCAAATCATAACAATGCATAATGAGGAATTAGGTCGAATTCCTCCCTTTATACTCTTCCTGATCTAATTCACCATTGACCTCACTTAGGCTAGGCATTTTTCCTCCTAAGGTGAATAATTAATTAATTAAGTCCCCCTTTAGCACCTTTTCGTTCTAATTCTTTGTTAACTTAGGCTTAAGTGACTTTTCCTATGCTTTTTGGTTTAATTCATCGTTTAGCCACCAAATCACCCTTTTGTTCCATGTTTGTGCCTGACTATAGTTTACGAGAACACATAAACTACTAAGTCACTCCCTATTGGCCTACTCTTAGGAATGGGACATCACAGGATTTCCGAGTTGTGAGTAAATAGTGAGAGACCACCTTCTTTTGTGGATTACTAACCTCAGCTTGGAGGTGACTGGCTGTTGAGATTTGAAACAACAAGTCTATGGTTGGGTGGAGTGTTCGTCCCAAATAGTTGGTTGCATAACTCTTTATACAATATAAGTGTTTTATCTTGCTTCTATGTCGTATTTATGAGTTAAATTGTTGTGCATGAACTATGTGTACTTGAGAGTGATTTATATGTTGTTGTGTTGAATTATTGAACAACATTCATGTTGTTTTACATGCTTTAGATATATCACATTAATGATATTAGACAATAGTTAAATCAGTGTGAAATTCGTAGCTATAAGCTACAGGAAGTTTATTTAGGATATTTTTTTAGTTTATGAGTTTTTGTGCACACAATGGACCTCAGGTGGGCTAGGGGACATTATATTATCCTTGATGCAAACATTGTAGGAAAACATGGCACAATATTGAAAATTTCCTAGAGTTTAATGGGAAACGAGAAGAACGTAATGGGAGAGACATCGCAAGGCTATCATGTTGAATTGGAATCCACGAATTCTCAGAGACAATAGGGCCAAATGCACCTACACACGTATCAATATTGTTATAGGGGAGGCACTAAAATAGGTGCAAATGTTGGTGTTGTGGTCCTTGAATAGATAAGGAAAGCCCCACTAGTTGCTCACACATTTGATGCAATATGATAGAAGGATGCAATTTAGGTGATGTAAGACATTATCCGCATCAGAGAGATGGACATTGGCACTCCATGGGTGCCATAGGGTTCATATGAGAGACCACAATGCGAGTGTCAAAATGCACTTGTGCCCCTCGCGGAGAACAATGTTCAAGGTTGATTGAAGACATTCCTCGACCTCTTGGAAAATGATAACTCCACTACAAAATTAAGGTATTTTTTGGTGCAGATATAGGACCCATCCATTGAAGATGGTGAATGGCCTCTGCATTGGATTCAAAAGAATATATTATGAAAGGATTTTCGCCCAAATACCTTGATTGGAGGATATGATGTTTGAGATGCCATGCTCAATCTAGGATCAGATGTAAACATTCTACCAAAGAAATTATGGAGTTCATGGGTTAGTTTGAGCTTGTATACTAGTTGATCCAATTGCGTCTAGTGAACCAATAAAGGATCTTCACAATTGGTAGGTTGGAACATATGGAAGTGAACCTCAACAAAGTAAAGGCCCATGCAGATTTTAAAGTCATTGCGATCCTAAATGACAAATATTCTTTCCCTACATTATTGTGGATTTATTGGGCTTTTGACAATGATGTCATACTAAACTTGAAGCACTAGAGGATGTCTTTTGAGAAGAATGTAGTATTCCAACTTTTGGACCCTTCACAGGGAGGAAGATTCATTGAATAGGTGGAAGAAGACTTGGAAAGTGGTGTGATGGACCGATTGTATATTCTTAACAACGGGGCAATGGGAGGATTATAATAATCCAACCATAGATGCAGAATTTAGTTGGAGAAGTTTCTACCCATACGATACCAATTTCGAAGAATGGCAGAATGAGGAATATGAGCAATAGACCAATATATTTTCAATGGTGAAGGATACTAGATGGATGGCATCGAACTAAGGGATTTTCCAAGGTTTGATGGGACAAACAATGTTTCGAAGTTTGTGTAACAATTTATCGAACATGTTGCACCTAAGTAGAAGATAGAAGGCCTTGATGTTACTTTGAACCTTCAAGTGTTGATTTCGGGAGTTTCATAGGGCCAATTTTAGATCTATCTAAATAGATTTGAAGCTCTTTGAATACAAAAGACAAATGCCAAGCCAGATTGTGTAAATGAAGAGAAAAACTTCAATATGCACAAAAGAACTCATTTCTAGCTATTAAAAGCTACCTCAATCTTGAACACAAGTAGAGACTACACAAGGTTGAATGCCCCAAGCATTAGCTCACAAAGGATGCACATGATCAAGACATCAAATTTATGGTGAAAAAAACACTAAGGGAAAAACTACACCCTATGGAAGAAAATATTTATCATTGTTCTCAGAGGAAATTTGATGACATGCCCACAAGGATGGGCCCCACACTATTTAAATAGAGAGTATGGACCAATAAGATGAGAGGATGAGGATCAAGTATCATGACTATCAAGAATATCGTGATTGTCAAATCACTCATGTACAAGATAGAATTGTGATTGTTGGATCACTTGTGCACACTAAGAATCAAACATGACTAAAGTACACAATACCAAGTTCATATTAATCAATTCTCTAATGCTTAATATCCTAAGACAATCCTCCTGGTTGAGGCCCTCCGAATATCAACATCACAAAATGCAACGGCCATTCCTCATCCCACCAATCTCAAATTAAATAATTAAACATATTACATACACCTCTCTTGATAGACAATTTCTTTAAGTGTTCTTGCTCTTAGTAGTTTGGTTCAAAATTTTAATCATAATCCAAAACCTATGATAATTTGTTTTCTAAAAGCTTCGCCAAGTCAATTATTGGCCTTGTTGTAATCTCTCCCTCAAAAGTTTAATTCACAATTTATTTTTATTGCACACTCATGTTGTAATGGTGATCATAGTTGAATACCATTTCACTATCTTAAATCACAAGAACTTTCATTGTCACTTTGTCTATCTATATGTATATCTGATATCTTGAATGTTGGGTCTCTGTCCTTGTGCATGAAGAGTGGTTGTGGAGTAAAAGTGTTTACAAATAGTGAAGTTTAAATTATCCAAACCAAAATTGTGTGAATTTATGGATATTGCACAAAAAGAAACATATAATTCACTATTTAAGAACTTCAGTACAAAATAACCTTCACAACACTTTTATTAATCACGATTTCATTGAGCATAGATGCATGTCATATTTACTATAGCCATGGGCCATAACTACATAAATATAATGACAAAATGCACTAACCTTGATTTCATTTAGCATAGATGCATGTCATATTTACTATAGCCATGGACCATAACTACATAAATATAATGACAAAATACACTAACCTTGTAACTTGCAGATATAATGTGAATATTGTCATAGTAGTTAAAAGAATATATGCGTATGGCATAGTAAGTTTAGTGATACTTGTAATCGTTTCCAAATATTTACGGTTGCACACAAACTCAAAAGATGTTAATGATCCAATTAACATCAATCACATCTTATTTTGAGATAAAGGAAGCACAAGTTTCTCAAGTTTATGACCTCATCTATGATTTGTAATTTATGCTTCAAATTATTAGATAGAAAGTTACATCAAAACACATCCTAAATATTTCTAGTGTGCATTTGATAGTAATTTTTTAAGAAATACATCTAGTGTACATTTCAACCTATTTAAAATTGTTCCAAAACTGGGCACTCTATGAAAATGACAAGATCTTTACTAAAGTAAAGTTACTCCATTATGGTTGATAGAAAAATGAAAGGTGATTAATCAAAATCAATGAATATGGTATTTGAACATCATAATTGCTTGTGGAGGTTAATTATCAAACAAAATAAACTTTTTAATATTGAAAGTTGACTTAAACTTCATCAAGAAAGTTAATATCTTCTGGGAAAAACTGATCTAATTTTGAAAATGAAGATATCTATGAAGCAACCTGCTTGTCCTCATCTTCAAGTAATTGAAGTATCTTTTGTTCTTCTTTATAAGCATTTGCTAGCCTTTGCTCTTCATCTGCAACTTGTTGGCCTACACGTTAGTTTTCTAAGGAAGGCTAATCACATACCACATAACAAAGAATCTTGAGATCCATGATTGAAAAGAAAACTTTAGAGATTAAAAAATTCAACTATATAAAAAGTGGTTGTCTAAACACTTTTGTTTTTTCCTCGTGAAAATATAATATTCTCTAAGGAAGGCTAATCACATACCACATAACAGAGAATCTTGAGATCCATGATTGAGAAGAAAACGTTAGAGATAAAAAAATTCAACAATACAAGAAGTGGTTATCCAAAGGATGATCACATTGTTTTTTCCTCATGCAAACATAATATTCAACTATAATTACTCTCTTATATATTATAGTTTTTTTAATAGGTAGTTAGATGTTAAAAATAAGTAAAAAGTTGGCAACTATAACACTTTGATTTTGATTCCTATGAACTATAATGTATTATGTAAATGTTACATTAGACTGGTGTGTTGATAAAATTGAAAAGGGGTCAAAGTGCTTAGGAAATGTAATACTTCTATATATATCAATAAAAAAAATACATTGTTGGTTGCAAGACGGACAAGGGCAATAGATAGAGGGATATGATTTCATAAGAGAGGGGGCTAAAGGGGCTAAGTCTTTTTTATTATATTTGAATTACACATTTTGGTTTTAATTGAGAAAAGTGGTTACATGAGCTTCTTGGGGGAGGCCATGTGATTCTCAATTTCCAAGTAATTATATAAACAACGCTTGGGTTGTTTGGGGGTTCACTTGTTCTTCTCCATTCACTCTTACACCCTTATTTCTTTTTCATTGTTGGTGCTTCATTTTTGCTAATTCGTGTGCTCTTGGTTTAAGCATGGAAATACATGGCTGGAAGAAGATAGTCATTGCTAGATGGTTGTAATAAATTACTGATCATTCCAGGAGGGAATGGATGCCTGAGTGCATGAGATTGATGACAATTCGGAAAGAACTGTCAATAACTAAGAATCCTTGGAGTTTCCAGTAGGGAGATTTCCTGACCAGTAGCACTGGAGCCTTGGAGAGAAATGGAATAGCATGAGAGATTGCATGGTAGAGAAATGTGTTCATTTCTTTGAGTTGTACATCCTGAAGGGGATAGAGAGATAGAAATTAGGATTTGTTGTGTGGTTGGGAAACCTGAGAGCTAGTAAGCCAACTGTTGTGTGTTTTAAATTTGGCCTAGGACTTGTCCTTGTGGATTCATAGCCCTGGCCCGGGGGTGACCTGTTGTTGAGAGTAAATGAACAACAATGTCTATGGTTGGGAGGAACATCCTTGGTTTGCGGCCAGTTGGTGAATGTTTACTTGCAAAGATAAGTGCTCTCTGTGTTTTATGTATAATGTATATTCTGTTGTATATTTAATTATCTCTAAGATGTATTTATGGGTGCATGCTTGCTGGTTATTTGTTGTGCACGACACACTGTTCATTTCTTCTATGCTATAACATGGATCTTGATTAATGCATGTGAGTCTTTCATGCTTAATTTTGAATTAATTATTATTAGAATTCAAAATCAGTTTTGAAACATGTTTTAAAGTAGTGTGGCCAGCATGTGGGTGGTTGGTTACGTTACAATAACCTACTTTAAATGATTTGTAGTGAAAAACTTGATGCAAAAAAGTAAAATGAAAGATTAATTGATTCAAGCACATATTTCTAATGTCCTATTTAAATCCATTCATGAAAGTTTTGATGATAGAAGCAAGAAAATTAATAATAAAAACTATAGTCATCCATATTCTTGTGAACCTCTAATTGCCGAGAAATGTAGTTAGCCATAATTGGGGAATATGGCATTAATCCACATCAATAAAGCCCACTGTAGGGTGGCCTAGATAATTTGAGGGTAGGTTAGGCCAAAGGGAATGACTAGTATAAGTATCCCATATTTCTCTTAATTATTTCATATTCTTATAACCATGCAAAATAAATTTTCATCTCACTACATCCATCTCATCTTCTTAGGGAATGTTTCCATCATAAAGGAGGGCAAGGAGCATAAGTGTATGCTTCCTTAAGAAGGTATCATTATATTGTTTTTTATCATTATTTTTTAATTTTTGTGGATTAGAAGGATGACAACTCCTTATTTTATTGCAATAATTTGTGCAAGTTTGAATTCTACACTTAAGACAAGAACGGGTTGCATTTTATTTTTGGTAATGACCTATTAGGAATTGGATGTAATTTCATCATTTTTTAATGCATTTACTACATGATGCATAATCCTGTGTTGTGTCGTATGAGGACTTTTTACATATTTTTTTTAGATAAACAACTAAGTTTTGTGATTTCATAGCTAACTTTGATCCATATTATGGAGAGAATTAGGGGGAGAACTTAACTGTGTCTCATTGATTAAGTTATGGTAGGCAAAACAATGGATAAAATGAAGCAAATAATGAAAATAGATGTGCACAAAGCAAATTAGATTGAACAATGTTTGTATTGTGTGAAAGATCTGTACATTGCTTTGTGAAAGAAAACAAGGGATATAGAATTACATTTCAGTTACAAAAATGACTATTCAGATGTTGAAGGCAATTTGATTTGAACTAAAGGTGGGTTTTCTATCTCTAGATGTAGCACATGTTATTGCATGTGTTGGCGCATAGGCGTTGTATCACTCTAGGTTGGCATTCATGCATGCAAGAGTGCTTGACCAAACAAGGTCACCAAAAAGAGTATGTTTGCAAGAAGAATGTGGTAAAGAAACTATTGACAAGTGTAACGTCCCAAGCCATCCATGCCGGGCCACACTATGCCAAAGAACTCTTACTGTTCTCTCTGCGGAACATATTGTAACATACCCAGTATCCAACTGATCTATGCCACATAAATTTTTCGAACTGCATGTAATTAAAATATACAGACACAGAACTCTTGCGGAAGCATTATATATAAAACGTAAACATACAAATACCTATGTAAATACACAAATTCACACTGAAATAACAATAAACATATACATGCAACATATACAGGAAATACCCATAAAAATAAAAACAGTTATAACCGCACATATGATAACCCATAAAATAAGCACGTAAATAACAATGCAGCATGTAAATTTATCACACAATTGGCACTTATCTTGGTAAGAATGTCACCAACTGTGTGCACACCTTCCACGAACCTCCCTGCCTTAGACCACATTGTTCATCACTCTCAACAGTGAGTCACCCCCGAGCTGGGACTAAACTCCACCCGGGTAAAGGGATTCCTAACCAGGCTAAAGGCTCGTAGACAACAGGAAAAACTCTACCTTAGGTGCCAACTCAAACTAACAACCTACAGTCCCTCATTCCCCACATGTTTGTCCCACCCAGGAAGTGTGCCCCTTCTCCGCTCAACAGTCCTTCGGCTACCCCACTTCCTTTTTGGGCTTCAGCAACAGGTCGGACAGGAAGTCTCAGAGCACTGTAGCTACAGTTTAGCACCTTCAGGAAATCAATTCCCAACAATTTTCTCACCCAGAGAATTGCTCACGGACCTGACAACCCGCCTCTTCAATATCCCACGGGTCTGACAACCTGTTTCTTCAGTCCAACTCCCAAGCTAACTGGCTACACCAACCGAAAAAGGCTATGGATATTGTTTCAGGTACAATCATGAAGATATGAAAGATATCTCAATGGGTGTGTGCATGCTCATGGATGATTGACTGGATGACTAAATGATGGAAGGAATGATGGAGAGAATGATGGAAAAAAATCATGGAAAAGATGGGAAAATGACTTAAGTCCCCACAATATGTACGCATATCCTCAACTTGACACTAGTCATGTTGGGAGCTACTTTGGTCCACTTGTCCCCAACTTTAGAACTTAGGATAAAATAATTATCCATACTTTATGATTTAAGAAATATTAATATAATATTCATTTTTGTCTTAAGCCCCCTAGCTCAGCCCATTTTCCTTAACTTTTAGGCCCCTCCCTTTCCCTAACCAGTGGAGTTTAGTCCCCCATTTATTTTATCGTGGTCAATCTGCGTGCAACAATGTATTTTATATTAATTATGAGACATATACACAAATAGGCGCACTGGCCTTTAACATCTAGGCTCTTTGTCCTAATCAAAACATAAGCATCCTAGCTTATAATAAATGGCTCACCAGCCTATAAAACGCAGCATATACACAAAAGGCTCCCTAGCCTCAAAATCACGTGCACTCAAGTTGTTGTGCGCGATATCCAGGGATGTGCACATTTCATCATTTTACTGTGTAGTACAAGCGCGCACTATGCCATGAAATGTGCATACAAAATGATATCAAAAAACTCACCAGCTTAAGTACATTTTCATTTACATCACAATTGGGTTTGGCCTAGGGATATTACAATCCCTTCCCCTTATTTATGCACCGTCCTTAGTGCATCATGTACCCATATACAACAAAATTTCAAAAATCCTCAAAAAGATGTCGGTATTCTGCCTGCGCTGCATCCTCATGCTCCCAAGTAGCGTCCTCGGGACTATACTAGGTCCATTGGACCTTTACAAGCCATATGGCTCGATTCTGGAGCTGTTTGATTTTTCGGTCCAGAATGCGTACCAGATGCACTTGAAAAGCGTCTTCTTGCTCCACCTGAATCACATTACAATCAATAACATGATTAGCATCATGTATATATTTCTTGAGTAATGATACGTGGAATATATTATGAATAGACATAGATGTAGGCAATGTTATCATATAGGCTATTGGACCAATCCTCTCTAGGATTTCAAATGATCCACAATAACGAGCTGCCAACTTTGAACAATTTTGCAACTTTAGGGAACTTTTGTTGGCTTTCACTTTCAAGAATACATGATCACCCACTTTAAATTCTCTGTGAGTTCTACCCTTATCAACATAACTTTTCTGCCTGTCTTGGGCAGCCTTTAAATTTTGTTTTATTTTTATCATTTGCTCTTCCATTTCCCGGAGCAAATCTGGCCCAACCACTGCTCTGTCTGCTGGGTTATCCTAGCTTACTGGTGTGTTGGACTTTCTGCCATAAGGTGCCTCAAATGGGCTCATCTTTAGAGATGCTTGGTACCCATTGTTATAAGCAAACTCTACCAAGTTGAGGTAGTCTTCCCATTTTGATGGTTTATCCATCACATACATCCTCAACATATCTTCAATCACTTGATTCACCCTCTCTGTTTGACCATTTGATTCTGGATGATAAGTTGTACTAAAATTTAAGTTTGTTCCAAACCCATTAAATAATCCCTTCCAAAATTTTGAGGTAAATTTTGGATCTCTATCAGACACAATTGTCTTGAGTATACCATGTAATCTAGCAATTTCTTTCATATAAACATCAACAATGTTTGTTGCCTTGTGAGTGAGCTCAACTGGAATAAAATGGGCAACTTTAGTAAACTTATCCACCACTACCATGATAGAATCATGTTGCTTGTTTGTTTTGGGCAATTTGGTGATGAAATCCATTGTTACAACTTCTCATTTCCACTCAGGAATGGGTAATGGTTGTAGCAAACCAGCTGGGTGTCTATGCTCAGCCTCTACCTTTTGACATTCCAAACATTTGGCAATAAAATCAGCAACCTCTTTCTTCATGCCTGGCCAATAATATTGGCTCTTGGCAGCTGTAATAGTTATCTGATATCCTGGGTGCCCAGCATAAGGCACATTATGCATTTCTCCCAATATTAGATTTTTCAACTCCTGGGAATTTGGTACATAAATTATACCCCTGTACATGAGAATTTCATCATTATCTAGACTGTATTCCTCAATTTTCTGCTGCAAAATACCTTGCTGTAATTTTGCCACTAATTCCTTGTATTGCAAATCTGATTTGGCAACCTCTGTAATTTTGTCTTTCAAATCTGATTGGTACATGCTAATGGCTATAGCATGCGATTCATGCACTCTTCTACTGAGTGCATCAACCACTTTGTTCTCTTTTCCCTTGATATGCTTTATATCAAAAGTCATATTCACTTAAAAATTCTAACCATCTGGTTTGCCTAACATTTAGAGTTGGTTGATCAAATAAATATTTCAGACCATTATGGTCTGTTCTTAGCTCAAACATTTTCCCCATGAGGTAGTGTCTCCATTTCCTCAAGGCATGCACTATGGCTGCCAACTCCAAATCATGAGTGGCATAGTGTCTTTCATGCTCCTTCAACTTCCTTGATTCATAACATATAACAAACCCATTTTGAGCGAGGACTCCATCAAGTCCTTCTTTATATGCATTTGTGCATACAATGAAGTCTTCATTTGGGTCTGCAATCCTTAGTATTGGAGAACTTGTTAATAATTGTTTCAAGTGTTGGAAACTCTTTTCACAATCCAATGTCCACTGAAACTTCACACCCTTTCTTTGCAAGGAAGTGATTGGGTGTGCAATATTTGAGAATCCTTCAATAAATCTCTTGTAGTAGCCTGCAAGGCCCATGAATTATCTGACCTCTGTCACATTCTTTGGTGTTGACCATTCTCTAATGGTTTCTATCTTTTTAGGATCCACTACTATCCCATCCTTTGAAATGATATGCCCCAAATAATGAATTTGCTTCTGATAAAATGAACAAGTGCTCAATTTGGCATACAACTGATGCTCCCTTAATACTTGCAACACCATTCTCAAATGATGCTCATGCTCTTTTTTTGACTTAGAGTATATAAGAATGTCATCCAAAAAGACAATGACAAAGTTGTCTAAATATTCTTGAAAAACACCATTCATTAAGCACATGAAAACAACTGGTGCATTTGACAACCCAAATGGCACCACTATGAACTCATAATGACCATACCTTGTCCTGAAGGCGGTCTTGTTGGTATCTTCCTCTTTAATCCTTACCTGATGGTATCCTGACCTGAGATCTATCTTTGAAAATATCATTGCATCCTTCAATTGATCAAAAAGATCATCAATCCTTGGCAGAGGATACTTGTTCTTAACAGTCACTTTATTCAACTGTCTGAAATCAATGCACAATCTTAATGTTCCATCTTTCTTCTTCACAAACAAGACTGGGGAACCCCAAGGTGACACACTTGGACGTATATACCCCTTCTTCAAAAGCTCTTCAAGTTGCATTTGCAACTCTTTCAGCTCTAGTGTACTCATTATGTAAGGAGTCTTTGACACTGGAGCTGCTCTAGGCATTAAATTTATAGAGAAATCAATATCTCTCTTTGGGAGTAGTCCTGGTACCTCCCTAAACACATCTTCAAAATTTTCCAAGACTGCATAATCTTCCAAATTTGGCACCTTATCTTTAGGTGTCTCTTCCATATGTGCTGCAAATATTTGACACCCTTTTTTGTAACATTTCTTCAGCTGCAATGCTGAAATTTCTCGGATGGTTACTGCCCTGGGAATTCCCTGCACTTTCCTTAGGGTCCCTTCCTCATCCAAGCAAGTAAAGGCCTTGTTATGACAGTCTAGGATGGCATGATGTTGGTCCAACCAATCCATCTCAATTAGACAGTCATAGGAACCTAAAGGCAAGATGTTCAAATCTGCCCTGGTGTTCAGTCCATTCATGTCCATAAGACATGACTTAACCATTTCATTAACTTTTCTTTTGGCTCCTGTAGCTAGCTGCACCAACCAAGATTTCCCATGCTTGCTTCTTGGCAAATGAAAACTTTCCACCATCTTAGGATCTATATAACTATGACTAGCTCCTGAATCAATTAAAATAGCAATGGTTTGGTTGTTGATTATACCTTCTACTTCAATCATATGTGATTGATACTCTTCTTTCTTGTTGTCCAGGGTTGCATAGATCCTTGGTACATTTCTGCCATGTCCTCCACTGTTTCAGCTTGCTGTACATTGTGAACAATCCTCCCTTTTTCACCTCTGTGAGGACAATATATGAACATGTGATCTCCTTTACAACCCCAACATTGAATAGGTGGCTGCCTTGGCCTTTGACCCCCTGTTTCAATCGTTCCGGGCTCTTTAGGAGTTTGTAGTCCCTGTGGATTATTTCTAAAGAATGGTGGCTTAGACCCCTTCTTCTTTTGATCCACTTTGAATTTATTTTTGTCTTCCCAAGCTTTTTGGAAAGTTGGCCTTGTTTTTTGTTGATCATATAGGCATTTAGCTCGCCTTATGGTTTCCTCCAATGTCTTTGGACCATCATACTGTATTTTGTCACTGATGAGTGATGACAATCCACTCAAATACCTTTGAATCTTAACTGTGTCATTCTTGATGAAAGAGACATACTTCAGCGGTTCTAAAAACCTTCTTTCATACTCATCTATGGTCATACTCCCAAGCTTGAGTTTAAAGAACTCTTTCATTTTCTTGTCATAGTATCTTTTAGTCAAGTATTTCTTCTCAAAATACTTCTTGAATTACCTCCAAGTAACACTTTTCTCCTTAATGTGTTGCATCTGCACAAGCTGATCCCACCACATGGATGTATTTCCCTTGAGTTGATAGATAACAATTCTACCTTCTGCATGAGAAGAATAATTATGCAATTGAAAATACTTTCTCATGCCCAACAACCATGTCTCTGCATCTTCATCCTTCTTGTGCTCACCATCAAATCTAGGAGGTTTGATTTTGTTCATTTCTCCTTGTAGCTCATCCACCCGGGACCCCTTATGCTTCCTGATAGGGGATGGACTGGAGTTGTTGTGTGCTCTCTTATTGGAATGCCTCGGGGAGTGGTGGTGATATCTTCTAACACTTCTGGTTCTTCTTTTCTAGGCCTGTGACTTCCAGATTTGTTGGAGCTACTCTCCTTGTCCAATTTCTTTTCTATTCGGTTCAAGCTTTGCATTAACTTCATGTTGAAGTCATCCTACTGCTCCTTGCCTTTCATAAGCCTTTCCTTATCATCTTTATGGCTTTGGACATCCTTCTACAAATTTTTAATGGTCTCTGCCATATTTATGTTTTCATTCCTTTCATCTCCATGTCCATTGGAGTTTGTTCCTTTAATGCCCAAATAGACATCCATCCCTCTAATCTCATCCTCCTGACTGTAAGTCCCCTGTGCCTCTTCCATTCCTATGGACTCTATGTTGATATTTATCTGATCTAGTTGTTGTTAACTCTATAAAATGTGCAGCCAACAAAACTTTATTAGGCTAACTGTTTCAACAATTTCATGAAAATATGAACCATTCTGGTTCAATAATACATATCAAAATTCTTTCTTCTGATTTCCTAAAACATGGAATACCCAGATCAATTTCCCGGGTGGACAATTATATTCCACTTTCCAACACCTTTCAAATGCTTTCTCCCACGCTCAATTCCGAGTCTTGAGCAAAAAGTTATGGTTATTATAAATTTGTCCATTAATTTTTTTGTTCATTTTTCAACTTGGCGCAACTCTGCGCTGTAAATATGTATTTTTTCACCTACTCCTTTGGAATTTTTGTAGGATCTCAATTGGGTTTCCTCATATACATATTATGGACACTCTGTCCAAGTTTCAGCTCTTTCTGGGTTCTTGGCTGCTAGTTACAACCTGTTGAAGTTCTAGGCCAATTTGTGTTTTTGGTCTGGAATGCTACAGGTGTCTTATTTTCCATATTAAACATTTTTAACATGCCAAAAAATTTAATTGAACTCTTGGACTATTTTTTATGGCTCATAGATTTCCATTGACTGCTCCTGCGCCTCAATCTGATTCCGGAGAAAAAATTTATGGCTCTTTGAAGTTAGTTGGGTTTTAAAATTTACCCTTCACTGTTTGTGTTGTAACTTTCTCATAAAAGCTTTATTTGATGAACGGATTACACCATTAGAAAGCTCTCTCTGAGCTCTTTTATTTGAGTTGCAGAAACATTTGTTCTCATGGTTTTTGAGTTGCTAAAAACGCTCTTAAGGCCCTCAAAAACGTGTTGCAAAAAGATGACGTTCAAATGATATAAAACGTCGCAGAAAATCACTAATTTTCAGCTATTGTTCACCCTTCAAACAACTTCGCGTGCACAAATTTCAACCTGTACACCCATATTTACCATGCATAGCAACATCACAAGGTAAATCCTGCTTCACGCACCTATAACAACTGTGTATCACTTCTTTGTCGCACCAATAACTTGCGCGCAATACTTTTATGTCACACGCCAAATCCACCGCCCACAGTTTTGGTTCTTGCACTATTACCTATTGCGAGCGGTTTTTGTATCACGCGTCGATATTCTGCACGCATTGTACTCTATGCGCTACACCATGCCAGAGTTTAGTACGTCTCCACTGTGCACCAAAACTCTGCATGCACCACTAACGAAACTGTCGCGCGACAACATATACCCACATTGCACGCGCACCAACAAAACTCCGCTGCACTCTGCCAACACTGCACACACCACGCACGTCATTATTATGTGTGTGCACACTGCGCAATGCTAAATTTATCGCATGGTCCTATACACCAACATTTTTTCACGTGATGCCGAAATTTAGCGCGCACACCCACACACTAACATTTTTCTGCGCGACACCAAAATTTAGCGTGCGCACCAGCACGCCAATATCTTTCCGCACAGTGCCAAATTTTTCCTATCACAAGATTTTCACTGCGCATCAGCATTTTTAGTGCACCCACCTGTGCACATTCATTTCTATACACATCAATTCTTTGTGAATTTCGCTGCAGAAATTGGGGCTTTTGGCTTAACTTTTTCCCCAATTTACCATCAACATTCTACAAGCATGAAATTTGTTCAATTTCACCCCGATAACACCAATTCAACCTATGCTACAACAAATCGTTGTAAGTTGACATTTCTGGAACGAATTTATCCAAAATCAATTCGCGAATTGAGAATTTTAACCACTAAACTCGCTCCATCTATCATGGCTTCACTGTAACTTCAAATTCGACCCATCCTAGATCCGAATTCGCTAGAACAGATATTAAATCGGGAATATCTCATCACTTGACCGAATTTCTCCATTTTCTCATGAATTTAACAACAGAAATTGGGGCTTTTCCCCAATTCCACCCAGTTGTTGTTACATTTTACCATGGACGCTCTACAAACTGAAATTTGGCCACTTCGAAATAAATCCTCTGTGACATTTCGCTTCAACTCAACTTTCTCGACCCATCTAGGCTCAGTGTTGAAAGCTGAAGCTCTGATACCATGTTGTAATGTCTCCGACCATCCATGTCAGGCCACGCTACACCAGAGAACTCTTATTGTTCTCTCTACAGAACATACTGTAACATACCTAGTATCCAACTGAGCTATGCCACATAAATTTTTCGAACTGCATGCAATTAAAACATACACACACAGAACTCTTGCGGAAGCATTATATATAAAACGTAAACATACAAATACCTCTGTAAATACACAGATTCACACTAAAATAACATTAAACATATACATGCAGCATATATAGGAAATACCCATAAAAATAAACACAGTTATAACCACACATATGATAACCCATAAAAACAAGCACGTAAATAACAATGCAACATGTAAATTTATCACACAATTGACACTTATCTTGGTAAGAATGTCACTAACTGCGTGCAGACCTTCCACGAACCTCCCAGCCTTAGACCACACTGTTCATCACTCTCAACAGTGAGTCACCCCCGAGTTAGGACTAAACTCCACCCGGGTAAAGGAATTCCTTACCAGGCTAAAGGCTCGTAGACAACAGGAAAGACTTCGTCTCAGGTGCCAACTCAAACTAACAACCTACAATCCCGCATTCCCCACATGCATGTCCCACCCAATAAGTGTGCCTCTTCTCTGCTTAATAGTCCTTTGGCTAGCCCACTTCCTTTCTGGGCTTTAGCAACAGGCCGGACAGGAAGTCTCAGAGCACTGTAGCTGCAGTTTAGCACCTTTAGGAAATCAATTCCCAGCAATTCTCTCACCCAGAGAATTGCTCATGGGCCTGACAACCCACCTCTTCAATATCCCACGGGCCTGACAACCCGCTTCTTCAATGCAGCTTCCAAGCTAACCAACTACACCAACCGAAAAAGGCTATGGATACTATTCCAGGTACAGTCATGAAGATACGAAAGATAACTCAATGTGTGTGTGTATGATCATGGATGATTGATTGAATGACTAAATGATGGAAGGAATGATGGGAAGAATGATGGAAAAAAATCATGGAAAAGATGGGAAAATGAACTAAGTCCCCATAATATGTATGCATGTCCCCAACTTGACACTTGCCATGTTGGGAGCTACTTTGGCCCACTTGTCCCCAACTTTAGAACTTAGGATAAAATAATTATCCATACTTTATGATTTAAGAAATATTAATATAATATTCCTTTTTGGCTTAAGCTCCCTAGCTTAACCCCTTTTCCCTAACTTTTATGCCCCTCCCTTTCCCTAACTAGTGGATTTTAGTCCCCCATCTCTTTTATCGTGGTTGGTCTGCGTCCATCGATGTATTTTATATTAATTATGAGACATATACACAAATAGGCGCACTGGCCTTTAACATCTAGGCTCTCTGGCCTAATCAAAACATAAGCATCCTAGCTTATAATAACTGGCTCACCAGCCTATAAAACACAACATATACACAAAAGTCTCCCTGGCCTCAAAATCACGTGCAGTCAAGTTGTTGTGCGCAGTATCCAAGAATGTGCACACTTCATCATTTTACTGCACAGTACAAGCGCACACTATGCCATGAAATGTGCATACAAAATGATATCAAACAACTCACCAACTTAAGTACATTTTCATTTACATTACAATTGGGTTCGGCCTAGGGATATTACAACAAGTATGCAATAAAAAAGTGAATTGTCACAGAGGGGGGTGTTGACATGCGAGTCTTAGACAAGTGGGTCGTCAACAAGAAGGTGGTTGATAAGGAGGTCTCTAACAAGGGGGTCATTGACAAGAAGTCCATTGACAAGGAGAATTTGAAGCTTTGTCAACAAGGATGTGCTTAGATGAATTGCCCCTCCTTTGAAAGCAATGGTCCCGATAGCAATAAGTTTTGGGACCGTTATCACCCTGCAAAACCTTCACAATAAGCTAAAATAGTGTAACATGTGAAAGTCATTTCCACTGTCACCTAGGGAAGTACTTCCCTCATTTTAGTGATGGAAACGAATCCAACACAAGGTGTTAGTACCCAGACCTATAGGCTTAAAATGTTAAATTTTGTACCAAGTTGTGACAGCGCATGTGACAAAGACAAGCGCGCAACCAGAAGCGAGGCATTTTTGTAGTGCATCTTATTGTTGCGCATATTATCACTAGTTTTGCAACTTGTGGTGAAAATGATTAAATCTTGGTGTTAGTGCCTACATGCGACAAATTTCTATGATTTTCGTAAAAAATTTAGAAATTTTGTCAAATATCTCTTGGGCTACATGCAGAATTATAATGTTTTTATTTAAAGTGCTTTGGTTTTAAAAAATAAGGAAAAAATTGTTGGGTTTATCGACGAGCTCAATTTCCAAATATTCTACAACTCCAATCACCTTAAGTCAAGAGCCAAGAAAACCAATGATCACTAAAGAGTTAGAAATCAAGTCCAAGTGTAAAGCACCAAGGAGAATACCCACAAGTTTGCCCGTATGAAGCATTTCTCTACGTGTCAATACATCTTGGAAACAAGAGGCCATATAAAGCATTGGATGCTTTGTTTCTTTGTACATGTGGGATATTTCCCACTGCATAAATAAATAAAAATGCACAAGTGTTCAATCCCAAGACCATAATGTCCAAAGCCGAGTTCACAGGTGTCTGGAGCGCTCAAGTCATTAAGTGCTCAATGTGTTGACATGAAACTAAAACGATGGTGAATATATAGAGCTCGAAATTTTGTATGTTATTGCATGTGGGATATTTTCCACTACATGCAAATGCTACAGGTGTCATGACAAGGTTTAAGCGTGCTCAAAACTCATACAGAGGAACATCCAAGTGTCAACAAGCATCATAAAATGCTTAAGTTTCAGATGCCATGAGAACACATAAATGTCCAGTTGAAAAGGAAGACTATCAGGGTTCATTATTTTCAAATCTTGTCTAAGGCGACTGGAAGGGAAACCAGTATTGATGACAGATCAACTATTTCACCAACAATTCACACATATTTAAATAATGTCAAAATTGATGTCAATCCAAGGACGTGCTCTTGTGTTCGAAGGAGAAACACCATGAAAGAGCGTTGGAAGAGCACCATGCTAAGGAGGAAGACCAATGCAAGGGTCTAATATTGTAGGTCCAGAAAAAGATAGACACACACAGGTTATAGCAATTGACAAGGAACAATACACTATAGTAGAAGCTTTATTTCAACAACCCATATTGGGAATTGAGGAGTATATTATTGTTGAGAAATTGATTCGTTGTGTCTCGTGTCTTCGTTTTGAGAATGAGATGTTGGAATATTGAGGGGGGGGGTGGGGGGTGAATCAGTATGAACACTTTATACCACTTTTAACCACAATATATATTCTTTCACTTTATCAACAATGTTCAACAATATATCATCAATGTGTAATCTATGATTTCATTCAATATATATATCATATGCAACATATCATAAGCATCAACATCACATCAACATAACATCAAGAACACAGTACACCAATATTTATGTGGAAACCCAAATGGGAGAAAACCACAAAATGCTTTCTTATATGTCAAGAATTCATTCATAGGAAGCACCAACTTCGAAATTCTCCAACTGCAACTGGAAAGAGGCTACAACCCTCTATTTACAGGCTCCAACTTGAAGGAAGCTACACCTCCCTGAATTCTCTGGCTACAACCCCCTGGGTTCTCCGTCTCCAACCTAAAGGTGGCTACAACCACCTAGTTCTCAATATCCAACCTGAAGGAAGCTCCAACTCCCTGATTCTCCAACTCCAACCGAAAGGAGGCTACAACCCCCTTTCCTTGCCCTGTCCTGCCGCCCTGAAATATAAATGCCAAATGTAGACAACCTATAACTGTCACTGAAACAACTACTGCAGTTGTCACTTTGTCACTGTCAACCTGTACCGACAAACTGTCACAACTGTTAATGTTTTATGCCATTATTACAGTTCTTTGCATTTCAATAGATAAGCGCAACATAAGAACAAGATCACTGAGAAATACACATTCACAAGAGACACAACATTTATCCTGGGAAACCCTCTAGGGGAAGAAAACCCAACAAAAACTTCCTTATCATAAATTGCCAATACAATGTCAAGAGATAACTCAAACCAATATAGAAATTCCTCTCCAAAAGATGCGCCACTCTTCTCCCTCTCTCCAACTGGTAAGTCGCAACTTGCCTCTCAGAAAATGAGCAAGTGTGTTGTGTGATAAAGTGAGGCGTTAGCCTCTATATATATACAAGTCTGGCACATGTGAAGTGTCTTCACTGGCAGGGTCGACTTCTCACTCTGAGTGGGTAAACCCACCTTTATTATATTTCTAAGTCTCAATAATAACTGCTGGGGTCGACTTCTTATTTTGCCTATTACAATTGTCTGTTGACCAATCCGCAAAAGGGGATTTGGTTCTAATACAATTACCGACATGATCAATCCACAATGGAGATTGATCCTATAAATAATATATCAATAATAATAAGAATACTCTTTGTAGTTACATTTTTCAACACTCCCCCTTAACAAGGGTATTCTTCAACAACATCAGGCGAGAGAGGTCTGCATCATCAGTGGCATTAGGAGGATAGTATCGTCAATATCATCTTGGAACATTGGTTGGCATATTTACGAGTCATCGGAAGTTTTCTTCATCGGCAGCATCGTCATTCTCGAAGGAATGCCATCATCATCTCCATCAATATGTATCAGTAAAAAAAAATGATACCTCATCATAGCACTAGGCTGGCACATCACAGTACTACATTGGCTCAATGTCACAACTGTTAAGCTGGTAGCTCAGTGTCAGTCACATCTTGCTTTACGTCTAACAACTAGGTCAGAAGCAAGGTATACA
>JASDQU010102098.1:93173-104122 GCA_032191745.1 Picea mariana | reverse complement strand
AGAAGTGTATATAGAGCAACCTTAAGGATTTGAAGTTGAAGACAGGAAGTCTCATGTCTGCAAGTTGAAGAAGGCTTTGTACGGATTGAAGCAAGCTCCTAGAGCTTGGTATGACAGGATAGAAAATTTCCTGACGAGCTTGGGCTTTACCAAGAGTAAAGCAGATTCTAACCTCTACTTCAAGGTTATGAACGATGAGCTAGTGATATTATTGTTGTATGTGGATGACTTATTCTTAACTAGAGAAGAAAATCTCATCACTGAATGTAAGAAGAGGCTCGCCTCAGAATTTGAGATGAAAGACCTTGGGCTAATACATTATTTATTAGGTCTTGAGGTATGGCAGAGTCCAAAGAGGATCTTCCTTAACCAAGGGAAGTATGCAGTCGAAATCCTGAAGAGATTCGACATGTTAGAGTGCAATTCCATGAATACACCCATGGAAACGAAGCTGAAGCTACTGGTCGACACTTCGTCAGATTTTATTGATGCCACGTTGTATAGACAGATCATTGGATCACTAATGTACCTGATGAACACCAGACCATATATTTGTTTTGTCGTGAACACTTTGACTCAATTTCTGGTAGAACCCAGACATGTTCACCTAGTTGCTGCAAAACGTGTGATGAGGTACCTTAAAGGCACATTAGATTGTGGCCTTAGTTATGATGGAAATCATGATTTCACATTGAGTGGGTACACTGATTCAGATTGGGATGGAAGTGTCTCTGATAGGAAGAGCACTTCAGGATGTTGTTTCAGTTTGGGATCAACCATGATCTCATGGCAGAGTTGGAAGCAATCCAACGTTGCTCTTAGTACAGCGGAAGCAGAATACATCGATGCGTCTTCTGCCAGCTGCGAAGCTATATGGCTTTGAAAATTGTTGACCGATCTATTTGACCTAGAAATGGAAGCAACCATGATCCTATGTGACAACCAGAGCTGCATAAAGATGACAGAGAATCTTGTATTCCATGATAAGTTGAAGCACATAGAGATCCGATATCATTACATCCGTGACATGGTGTAGAGGGGAGCCATAATGCTCCAGTACATTAGCACGGATGAACATGTTGTCGATGTGTTGACCAAGCCTCTATCTCGTGTAAAGTTTGAGCACTTTCGAGATAAGCTTGGTATAGTCCGAAAGGACCTTCCTCGAAAGGAGGAGTAGTGTTGTGATGAGATATATCTAGTACTACACTTTCATCTTAACCGATGTGACGTAAAGCCAGTCTAGTTGTTGTGATGAGATGTGCCTAGTACTGTGCTTCCAGCTTAACCGTTGTGACGTAAAGCAAGTCTAATTGTTGTGATGAGATGTGCCTAGTACTGTGCTTCCAGCTTAACCGTTGTGACGTAAAGCAAGTCTAGTTGATGTGTTGAGATATGTCTAGCACTGTGCTTCCAGCTTAATTGTTGTGACGTAAAGCCAGTCTAGTACCTTGCTTCCATCTTTATAGCTGTGACGAAAAGCAAGATGAGTATTGTGCTTCCAGCTTGATAGTTGTGACATAAAGCCAGTCCAATATTGTGCTTCTAGCCTTATTGTTGTGACGAAAAACAAGACGAGTATTGTGTTCCCATCTTGATAGTTGTGACGTAAAGCCAGTCCAGTATTGTGCTTCTAGCTTAATTGTTGTGACGAAAATCAAGACGAATATTGTGCTTCCAGCTTGATAGTTGTGACGTAAAGCCAATCCAGTATTTTGATGATGAGCCACCTCGTGTTGTGGTGATGATGTATTAGTTTTATACTAATCCATATTGATGCAGATGATGATTTCATTCCTCTGAGAATGACGATGTTGCTGATGAGAAAAACTTCTGATGATTTATAGATACGTCAGTCAGTGTTCCAAGATGATATTGATGATGTTGTCCTCTCACCCACCTGATGTTGTTGATGATGTTGTCCTCTCTCTCGCTTAATGTTGTTGAAGAATACCCTTCTTGTTAAGGGGGAGTGTTGAAATAATTTAACTGCAAAGTGTATTCTAATTATTATTGTGGAATTATTCATTAGATCAATCGCCATTGTGGATTGATCATGTCGGCCATTGTAAAGGACCAAATCCCCTTTTGCGGATTGGTCAAAATATAATTGTAATAGGCAGAATAAGAAGTCGGCCCCAGAATATATTAAAGGTGGTTATAACCACCCAGATTGAGAAGCCAACCCTACCAGTGAAGAGACACTTCCACACGTGCCAGAATTGTATAAACAAGGAGGCTAGCGCCTCACTTAGACACACACTCACTTGTTCATTGAGAAGCAAGTTTCGGAGCTATAGTTGGAGAAGAGAGAGAGAGAGAGAGAGAGAGAGAGAGAGAGAGAGAGAGAGAGGCACATTCTTGGGAGAGGACTTTATGTATTTGTTTGAGTTATCTCTTGGCATTGTATTGGCTATCTATAATAAGGAAGTTTTGTTGGTTTTTCTCCCCCATGGGGGTTTCCCAAGACAAATGATGTGTCTCTCGTGATTGTGTATTTCTCAGTGATCCTATCTTATGCTATTGTTATCTATTGAAATACAAAGAACTCTAATAATAGCTTAAACCTTAACACATGGAGGTAACTCTATCTTTTATTGTAGTCATGTCTCCATGAACCAACTAATGTACTGCACCAACTGCCACTTAATTTTAAATATGGGGATTTCTCCCCCTGCATCTCATACTATATATAAGTCATGGTTGTTCTGGTTGTCTTCAAGAATACTGGAACTATTTCTTCAATTATTGGAGTAAGTGTCTCGTCATAGTCTTCTCCCTCTTGTTGGGAGAATCCCCTGGACACACATCAAGCTTTGTACATCTTCAACATGTTTGATCTGTTAGATCAATCTTGGAAGTTAATATTGACTTCTCTTCTAGTCTCATGGAAAAATCCATATCCTAGGCTTCCTTCTCTGTCACTGAAACAAGGAAATCTTCCGAGGAGATTTCATATCTCCTAGAAGTTTCTGAAGTTGTGATCTAGTCTTCTCATGGCATCTGTCTCCCAATCATGGAAGTTGTCTCTTTATCTGATCCTTTCTGAAATCAAGCTTACTCTTGATTTCTTCTGAGTCTACAAGGACTTCATCATCTCTTATGGGGTATGCTTGGTGTTGAATACCAAGTCTGAATATGAAAGGTTGAGTTAGACTTCAAACGAATTTTGCTTCTCGTCAAGGTAGCTTCATTATCCTTTGACCAAGTCTTTTGTGAGTTCTTGTTCTAATGTTTGGTCATATTTGGAGCCTTCTGCTCCTTACAATCAATCTCCATATGAGATACTCTAGATCTCAAAAACAACTTCTTCTTCATCTTCTTTGGTACATGGATGTATATCGTCATGTACACAACTTGGGTAGTCAGCTTCATGTCTCATCTAATCTGTTTCCTTCTGCAACCTTCACTATAGCTTCCTCAAGGTTATCACCTGTGACCTGAAACAAGGTCAACAAAACAACAAGCAAGAATAATACTCTTTTGATAATAATAAATAAAACAATAGCACGAATAATCGTCACAATAGCTCCTTTAGAGCTTTTACTTGTGACCCGTCTGAAACAAAGATCAAAAGTATGAAATACAATATGAAATGAGATCAACACTCTTTTAGTGTTGTGTTCAAACATTCATCCAAGGTAACCTGGAACCAACACAAGAATTTTCTCCTACAGGAGATGTTAGTTGTATCTAGTAAATGATTACATTAAGCATTTATCTCAATATGCTCACATGCTACCAAGTATAATACTTTTCAAATACTGCTACCTCAACTATAGTGTTTACTTGTAAAAGGGTAGTTATCAACTTGTCATGTGCAACTTTGAATCTTATCAACTTAATTAATCAAACCTGGAACCTGAAGTCTTTTCCTCAAGAACGAGTGTGTTTCTTTTTCTTCCAAGTGTCCTTCACTCAAGATGAACAGTGTTTTCTTCAAACTATCTTTTGTACTAAAGACAATATGTTATCTTGACAGAAAGTTGGGTTAGAGAATAAACTCTTTGATCACAACTTTAATCCATCTAATACCTTGACTTTAATTTTGACCAAAGGTTAGTATGATGGTCATAGCTTCAACATGCAACCTAGATCAAAATAATGTCATAACAAATAGATGCATATCAGAATAATCAAACCTAGGTTGCATTATTCCTCTAAATGTTTTGGATCTGAGATCCTTCTGGATCTATGCCAAGAGATCCCTTCTCTTGCAAATACCATTTAAAGCTTAACAATTTAAACATATGTGAATACATACCACTGATAGTATTTACAGGTAGTGGCACCATCTGGTAGCAACGATAATAATTACCAACTCTTAAAAACTTCAAGGGTGACTACAATTGATACTTCAACTAATATTGCAACTGCAATCGTTACCGCAATTGATTCTGAAACTGCAACTGCAACTGCAACTTAGGGTTTTATGAGGAAACCCTAATTTTTCAAACTTCATATTTTGAAATTATGATCTAGGGAATAAATGCATTGGGTTGAGGCGAGTTTGTTGGAGCTGTTAGATTTCAAAAATTTCAAGTTTTTCCCCTTGAAACTTGACCTACGGAAATCTAGACTGGTACTTCTGGTACTGGTTCCAATTTCCTGGTTTTCTGGTACTTTTGGTTTTCTAGTTTTATGGTACCAGTGAAAACTAGGGTTTGACTTTTCGGAGTATCTGACCACTGAAAAGGTACGCTCGAGGTGCAAAAGAGTTCCCTAGGCCAAGGTGCACTTTTCTAGATGGTTTTTAGGTCGATATTCCTCTTCAACAAAAGTCCCTAATTTTCTTGTACGACAATAGTGACGTTTTTCTTTATCTAGTGAGATGCTCTCTTCAGCTTAGCTCTGATACCATTTTAAGTTTTGAGCTATTATTATGTTTCTTTTCAATTTACTAGACAACCATAACATAGGTGGGATCATTGAGAGAAACACAATCGCAAGATACACAACACTTATCCTGGGAAACCCTCAATGGGGAGAAAACCCAACAAAACTTCCTTAATATAGATAGCCAATACAATGCCAAGAAAATAAACCAAAACACTAGAGAATATCCAACACTGAGTAATGCGCCTCTCTCTTCCTTCTTCTCCCAACTGCACCTACCAAACTTGCGCATAGGATCATTGAATGAGTGAGTGTGATAATGAGGCGTTGGCTTCCTTTATTTATAATAGCTAGCAAGCGCTGGAAAGGTGTCTCTTCACTGGGCAGGGACGACTTGAATTCTTAGTGGTTAAAACCACTTTAATTAGGCCTGACATAATACAATTAGGGTTTGACCAATCTGTAAAAGGGGATTTGGTCAATTATAATGCCCGACATGATCAATCCACAAAAGGGGATTGATATAATGAATAATGACTCAATAATAAATAGAATACTCTATGCAGTTACAATATTTCAACACCACAAACAATTTTGAATTTGAAATCATTGAAGCATCCCATAGACACCACATTTTCCAATTCATGGATTAGATCACCTTAAATTCTATTTGCTTCTATGTATCCCCAACATCTGTTCTTAAGTATCAATTGTATAATAGACCATCACCTGCATCCACAATAAGTGGTTAGCTAGTGTCTCGTCCGTGTTCATTCCCTTCACTTTGCCATGCAAAAGTTATAGTTCTCATATTTTGTAATCTTGCAATGACGTGATTCTATCCCTAGTGCATGTAAGTATACATGTCCAACCATTTCTTGGGAGAGTCCCTTCATTGCAATTCAAGAGGTTATCCATTCCAATCCACTAGTTGTGAAAGAAGTAATTTTTGATTTGTCTCACGATACCACAAACAATTTTGCATTTGAAATAATTGAAGCAACTCAGAGACATTGCATTTTCCAATTTATGGATAAAGCACCTCAAAGCCTATTTGCTTCTATCTACCCCCAACATTTATTCTAAAGTATCACTTGTAAAATACTCCATCCCTCGAATCCATAATAAGTGGTTAACTAGCCTCACATCCATTCTCATGCTCACTCCCTTCCCTTGGGTCACTTGCCCATTTCAATTGAAATAATTAACACTTTCTATATCAAAGATCTCTCATTGTTGAGCACTATGAACTCTCTTTAAACAATGATGATTGTAAACCCTTCTCGATAAATATTAGTTCTTTAATGTCACCTTAGGCCTATTTGGCTTGGACAAATTGCAATTGTGATGAACTTGCCCATGTCACAAAATCATACCTTTGGTTGATTAAATAAAAAATGCTTTGATATCATGCAATGGTGAATCTTGCTTAATTCATTAACAATTTCTATTATTTGTCAATCCATTGTTATCAAAATTGATTGAGAGCAAAACACAAATATTTTGCAATGGCATTGTCTAACTGTTCTACGAAATGGTTTTTTTCGTCGGAATCCGACGATATAAATTTGCACGAAATCACTATTTTTTGTTATTTAAAATCCATTTTTGAATGCAGAAATGGATTCAACATGTTGAAAACCCCCTGGGGCACTCGAATTATACAAAAATAATCACTCAAATATGCGGATCTAACAATTTCTCGTCGAATTTCAGGCAAATGTCCCTGGAAAATATCACTGAAAAAGAGCCATTTCGTAGAACGTTTAGACTACAGCTTTTGCAATTGCTCCTGCACGTAAGTTAAGCATATGTCACATACTTCTCTATCTTGAACATCAATGAAGATACCAAGCCCTTTCATAGCTTCACTCCCTTTATTCCCTTCTCTCTCACATCTTTCCACTGCTCAAGGCCTTGTCAAGTTTGCCAAATCATTGTAACTTTGGTTTTGAATGAACACTTTGTAATCATTTACAATTATTTGCACTAGAATTCACAGACACATTAAGATGGGAAGTTCACAAGGTAAATAGACTTCAACTGGATTCAAAATTCTCTTTGCCCTTCAAAGAAAAGCAAAGATATACACGTGTAGTAATTGAATGTCATAACACCGAAGTAGATATCCAAACCTATTTTTCTTTATAAATATGGGGTTTCGAACACCATAATAACACAAAAATAAAGATATCTTAGAAAAAAAATTTCATAAGTGCCCTCAATATGTATACAAACACATCCTATAAAGTGTTCCTAATGGAAATAAAATACTAGAGGTTCAAAGAAAAGGTGAGAATACAACAAAATTATATTGTCAAGAACAACCTTCCATAGAAAATTTATAAAGGGGCACTAGTAGATAAGCAAATTAGTAAATGGTTGGAAAAACGGGAGTGGCTTTTGCACAAATGAGAAGTGGTTGACACATTTTGTCCTAAGAAAATCACCAAGGCATATTTGTATTAGGTATTCAAATTTCATTTGTAGGAACCCTATATGAAAAGCAAACAAATCTTTATGGGAACCCTTTCATCCAAGATTAGAATCACAAAGTACAAGCATGCCTAAAAGTGAATAGTCCCTAGAGAGAATCAACAAAAAAAAGGAAGATCACAAACTCCACAATAAGATTAGAAGGTGGAAAAGACTGAACAAAGGATTAGATGACAACACAAACAAATCTTTATGGGTGGATTAGAAGGTGGAACCCTATATGAAAAGAAAAGAAATATTTATGGGAACCCTTTCATCCAAGATTAGAATTACAAAGTACAAGCATGCCTAAAAGTGAATACTCCCTAGAGAGAATCAACAAAAGATAGGAAGATCGTGTTGATGATTGCATCTTCATGAGACATTCTCCAGATCATACTCCTTTGGACTGAGTTGAGATGATCTGTGTTAGAACGCCCATGTGATGGGTGAGTCATACTCCTCTGGACAAAGTTGAGATGACGTGTGTTGGTCTCTTGTCATACTCCTATGGACTGAGTTGAGAGACTTGAGATGGTCTCTTGTCTAACTCCTATGGACTTAGTTGAGTCGACTTGAGATGGCTCTCCAGTTCGTACTCCTATGGATTTAGTTGAGTTGATCTATTTGAGAGTGGCGTCCCTATGACTGAGCACAGGTGGATGTGTCCCTAGTGGCAGAGCACTAGAGGATGTGTTAGAGCCCTTGCTATATTTTCAAAGAATAAGACTTTGGTAAAACCCTAATTTGTATTGTAAAGGGTACAAGTCAACCCCACCATGGAAAGATAATTAATATTGTGTAAAGATTAATTATATTATTGAGTTTTAAAAGTCGGCCCTATTGTGCCAATAGACTAATTGTTGAGTTAGGTCATGTATAAATAAGAGAGATACATCCCCATTGTGGATCATATCTCATTCTCACATAATTCATTGTGGAGATCTGAAATTTGGTGCGCAATTCTCTTAGGCACTAGCTTTCTTGGTCATAGAGCACCCTCTTGTGTGCACTATGGTGTGTGGTGGATCTTCTCTTTACTCTATAGCAAAGGATTGTTGGTTTTTTCCCTTGTTTGAGAAGGGTTTTCCCAGGATAACTTCTTGTGTCTTGTGCATGGTTATTCTTCTTGTGATCTTGGTAAATTGCAGCTATTGTATCTTGTATTGTTGCATTGTTTATGGTTCAAGTTCATGCTAAATTGAAAAGAAACTACACGTGCTTGAGCTAAGCATTAAAATTCAACAGATCACAAACTCCACAATAAGATTAGGTGGAAAAGACTAAACAGAGGATTAGATGACAATGCAATTTTGCAAGTCAAATGTAATGTCCCCACTTTGGGACATCATTACATTACAGAGGGTTATGATGACCAGGGTAGCCAGATGGAGGTTATAGCAAGTACATATATTATTGAGAGGTATTTTGGGGTTCAGCTTGCATCGCTCATCCTATTTCATCATTATGATCCATTCTGCACATATTGGCTTTGGTTTCGTTGCATTCCGACAATTTCCATGATTTTGAGTATTTTGAGCTATAGGTCAATTAAATTCACTAAAGAGGTCATTTTGGGCAAAATACTTGGAGGAACCTCTCAGTGTAATAGCTCATTGGAATCGGGAGGAGCAACACTACAGGATAGGATGCTGAGAAGTGACTTCCAGTGGCCAGGGAAGCCACAAGGAGAGATAAGGCGCTTTTCAGAGGTAAGAAGGTTAATTAATTAATTAAAGTGATTTAATTAATAAAGTAAAAGTCATTTTGGAGGGAAAAGGTGAGCAGGAAGTATAAAGAAGAGGCAAGGGCCTATATTCTCTCATTCATGTATGATTATCATTTTGATGTCTGGCTTCTAGCTAGAGAGCCCATACCTTGAGGGTTTTGACTTAACAAACCCTAGAGGACGATTCAGTGGTGAAAGATTCCACCTAGCTTGTCCCAAGCTTGGTCTCGAGGATGCAATACTCTCCCACACCATTATAGTTCAAATCTACTCAGTGTAGGAGGGTTCTACACCAGCCACAGGCACAGGAAGAGAAGGAGGGCGCACCATTGGGGGTTTCCAGCAAGGGGGGCGCACCATCCATTGAGAGGAGTTCGTTCCAGGTTATTGGCAGGGCTTTTGGAGATTCTAGCACTTGGGTTTTCATTGCAGGGTCGTGGCCATTAGATCTAGTGCATTCCGGCGGAGTTTTATGTGTCATTTGATTTATTGGATGCATGGGACGAATTGGAGGAGAGGAGCTCACTTCAGAAAGTGATTTCAGCCATTTGGTAGATCAGACCTTCATCATTTCGCTTAGAACTTCACCAGGGAGGTAACCAAGCCCCGATCTATCATTCTAGTGGTTTTATGGAGCATTTGGAGGCCTCCTTCAGCAAGGCCGAAATTGTAGGGTTTGGCAGTTTTCAGGAGGGCGCAACTCCACTTGAGGATTCATCATTTGGAGGAGCATTCCTTGGTATTCCGATTTGAGATTTCAAGAGGGGACTCTACACATCTCGATCTACAGTTTGGCATCTTCATTGGACTCATTTGGAGGCTTATTCAGCTGGGCCAAATTATTGAGGGTTTCAGTCTTCTACTAGAGCGTGGTTTTTCCAGTTGAGGGTTTGGTATTGCATACGACCTGGATCTCTACTTGTATTCAGTCTTCATCGTGTATCCATCCTTTGGAGGCTTGTAGTCTTCTATTGGAACATTTTGTAGCAGCTCGTATTATGTTTATGGGAGCCATCTGTTGAGCATTCCAGATTGGCCTCCTCATTGTAGCAGCTTCTATTATTATGAATAAAGAGAAGATCTGAATCATTGTTGGGTTGTCTATTGCATTGTTGGTCTTGCATATGGTTGAGGTATGTTTAATTGCTTATATTCTTATCTGTTGTTGCAAACACACATATAAATCATCAATATAACCCTAAGGCCGAAATCAAGAGGTCAACCTGCAAGTAAACACATACAAACAAGTAAATCAACAAAGTGTTTGACGAAATACCACAACCAGAAAAAGTTTAAAATTCATGCAAGACGGGATGTTCCTGGCATATTGGCTTGGGAACTGTTATCCCCGATATCTAGGGATAACTAGGAGATCATGTCTCGAGGCCCACATGGTCCTAGACATGGAGTACCGAGAGCAGAGATCGACTTGAGCATGGCCTTGGAGAGCCCATCGTTCTTCTTCTCAGCCAGACTTGTCCTGTTAGCAGTACCAGCTTCCGTCACTACCGGCCTGGGCTTGCATCAGAGAGGACTCTTGCTCCATGAGGTAATTGGTCCGAGGCATCATGGTATGTGTCATATTTGATCATTATAACCTTCTTATATATGCATTAGGTTCCTTTCATTTCGGATGACTGCTTGGATCTTACACTAATCCACTTGACCACTGTTGGGGCAATTGATGGGGTAACTTAGCAAGCTGGTATTCATGAGTTTTGGTTAGCCACCAAGGGGGGGTTTGCAGAGCCATCGTCCGCTCCCACCATCTTATCACTTTTTCATCTTATATCCCGCTCATCCATCCCATTCCCCTAGTCTGGCCATTAGGATGACCTTCCAGGGTACATCTTGTCTTGTGGGAAGAAGGGGCTAAAGGCCCAGGGGGTAAAAGCAGTTGGTAAAAGAT
>JASDQU010102098.1:47249-81246 GCA_032191745.1 Picea mariana | reverse complement strand
TTTTATAAAATAAAATAAAAACAACTTTACAATATTAATCACCCCTCCCTCTAATTTTCCTTTAATCCTATAATAAAAAAATTATAAATAAATAAAAAATTAAAAATAAATAAATTATTCTTATCATTACATCAATAAAAATTCACTAATACTCTTTTACATTAATATGATTAATAATTATCACATTAATAAAATTAATACAATTAATTATCATTACATTAATACAATTACTTATCATTACATTAATTAAAAAATTATTCTAAGTATGACATTATAAACCTTTATTAAAATTGTATTAAAACTAATTATAAATCTTACAATTTAATTAATAATTTATTAAAACCCTAATCTTTTTAAATTAAAATACTTATAGATTTTTAGAGCTGACCTTGGACTTTAGACTTCTCCACCTTTCGTAGGTTCATTATTTATCTCTGCTCTGCAGGTTTATCTTTACCCAGGCTTAGATGTCCCGATGATGGGTCCTAATATGGACTCAAAACGTCGACCTCTGATAATCAATACTGTGGATCCTCTGAATCCTCCAAACCTCTCCATTGTTGATGCGCCCTCCTCAGTAAATAAAAAGGGAACTAAGCCTCCATAAGCCCTCCATGCAAGGAGACGCCCAAGCTTTCCTCTCCCTCTTCCTGAAACCTCATCCTCTTGCTCTCTCTGAATCTCTCCAAGTGAACAAATGAGTGAATGCCCTCTCATTTGCCCCTTGCACCCTCCTTTAAGATGCATAAGGAAACCTAAAAATTGGGTGGATGAGACCATCTCATCTCATCCCTAATCAATGGTTGAGATCACTCAAAAAGAATCTCACTCAAAAACCCACTTTACTTAAGTTTCCATAGTTTCACTTTACGTCTATTAATTCACTCACTTTGTGAATTAATTGTCACTTTAGGCTAAAATGACCAAATTTCACTTTTGACTTAAATATCCTAAGTCAAAGTGAAATTAGACATAAAGTACATAGTACAAGGTACAAAGTACTTCCCTCATGTGTTTAGAAGCTCACAAACACAAGGGGACCACTTTTCAAGGTACCCAAATCTCAACACTCCCTGTTACCCAGGAAAGTGTCTGTCACCACCAATATCATCCCTATAGTGGACATGGTTGCCTCCTGGCATATACTCGGTGATTATGGTTGTACCTTGATCAATTAAAGTAGTCTGACACAGATGCTCAGTCTGCATGATCTATAAATGGAAGTGTCTCTCCACCTATCCAAGATCACCTAGATCTTGGCATCACACCAAAGATCTCCACATTGGTCTCCCACCAAGGATTTCTACCTCCTGGCATCTCGCCAATGGTCACTAATCTTGGCATCTCACCAAGAGTCACTCTCTTGGCATCTCATCAAGAGTCTCCCCATCTTGGTATCTCACCAAGAGTATCAGGATCTCAGCATCTCACCAAGATCCTCAACTTGGCCTCTCGCCAAGTAGCTTCCAACTGAAGTGGATCCAGAACTTGATTTGTCCGTCTCTGTAGCCAAGTGAGGCTCAAGCCTCTGTGGTGCCCTGCTGCTCCTCCTCATCAATCTCTGATGCTCTGAAGCCCTTGCACCAACCCTCTGTCTCGGCAACTCTGAAAGTGAAGTTGTCCTGGATGGACCAATCAACCCCTCTGAATATGGTGTACTTGAAACCTGACTCCGAGCTCCCTCTGAATCACTACTATGAGTCAGTCGGTCCTCCTCAACTCTGTCTTCCCATTTGATGTTGGATGGTGGAATAACAGAAAAAGAACCGGTGAATGCACGCTCTCTCGCAAATTGTGCATCGAACTCAAGCTCCTTTGTTGTTGTTGCTGAAACATCATGTTGTTTCTTCTTCTTGGGACATTGTCCTGCATAGTGACCCATATCTCCACAAGCAAAGCATATCACTGTGCTCATGTCTCTTTTCTACCCACTACTGCTCTCTCCTCCTCATGGTGGGGCCCCAAACTTGGGACCCTGCCGACCTCTTCGGTCAATCTTCTTCTTTCCCTTTGTCCAAAGAGCAAGGTTCTCATTACTCTGCATTGTCTGTTGTTGATGATGTCCAGAAGCTTCTACCACAAGTCTAGTCTCCTCCTGGACGAAATCATCTCACATCCTCTCCCATGTGGGAATGGCCTCCCTGGAAACAATGCCACGAACGAATGGACCCCATGGTTTGGTGAAGTTGTTCAAAGTTGTCCTCACCATAGATTTGGGGTTCACCACCTCTCAAATGACTCTAAGATCGTCTCTGATCTGGGTGTATCGACCAAGGAAAGAAGTAATCAACTCATCCTCGAGCATGTGAATTCCCCTTAGTCAATCATGAAAAACCAACTTTCGGTTCTCATTAGAGCTCTCATAAAGTTTGCATAGAGATGCCCACATCTCATATGCATAATATTTCCCAGTCAAGTGGGGAATTATATGATCTCGCACTGCATCACATATGGTCCTCTTTGCCTTGTTGTTCCTCTTCCTGAACTTTGCCACCAAGACGGAGGCAGTAACAGGAATAGCAGGAATAGGCGCATCAACTATATCCCATAGATCGAGGTCCTCTAAGACAAAGACTATCCTCGCCTTCCAAGGCAACCAATTCCTAGCCCCAGTGAGTCTGTCCTCCACACGCATCTGAGATGTTGACATGTCTTCCAAACTGCACTCCAATTGATGCTCCAACTGCAAAGGAACGTTGCCTCACTCCTTTCAACACAGGTGTGAAAAGAGGCAAGCGAACACCGACCTCAGTCCTAGCAATATAGGTGTGAAAAGAGGTCCTGAAATACAACCTCACTCTTGTCCTTGCAGGTGTGAAAAGAGGTTGTCCAAACTATGCACAAACTGCTCTACAATCCTCTACGAAATTCTACCAACAAGCTGCCACTAAACACTGTCAATGGCTATCCACAAAATCTGCCAAGAAGATGTCTATAACATCCCACTCATATGTTGTCCAAACTACTCAAAAATCAGCCACCTCAGCTCTGATACCATGAAGATTTTCCAGGTATTATCAAGTTGCCAACTAGGTTTTTCTTTGACCTCAAGTTGGCTCTATGTTTCAACTGTCAATGAAGGTATTGTTGTTGTTTTAGGACAACCAACAGTTCAGGAACTTCTTGCTGATTTGTTATGGTTACATTCACAGTTTTAGGTGCTCTCGCATGTAGTTTTAGTCACCAAGGGTTAGCACATGCATACTAAAATAAATGTAACACACCTAGAGATATTTACAACTGAAAATACAATAGTTCTACACTCTAACACACATGAAATTTGACACATGTATTTTTGGTCAACATTACCCTGGATAAAACCCCCCCAGGGAAAACCAGTTTGGAATATATGTCTATATATGAGGAGAATAGATGGTGGAATAGAACAAGAACAAAATATAGATGAACCTGATACAATAGTAGCTTGATCCAAGTTGAAATACAAGTTCAAAAGAAGTAAGAGTGCCCTAGGATGGTGTGCCCCCTAGAAATGTTGCCAAGACCACTGAAATGGAACCAGATGCCAACTGAAAGTTATGAACAGGAAACCCCTCCACTATACTCTGATACTGAAGTGTAGCCTCCCTCTGAAACAAACCTCACAAATTGAGCTCTCTAAGACCTCCCCACTGTTGATGCGCCCTCCTCCTCAAGTGCGCCCTCCTCAGATCTAGAAGATCCTCAGTAAATAAATAGGGAACTAAGCCTCCATGAGCCCTCCCTGCAAGGAGGTTCCCAAGCTTTCCTCTCCCTCTGCGGGAAACCTCATCCTCTTGCTCTCTCTGAATCTCTCCAAGTGAACAAATGAGTGAATTCCCTCTCCGTTGCCCCTTGCGCCCTCTTTTAGGATGCGTAAAGAAACCTAAAAATTGGGTGGATGATATCATCTCATCTCATCCCTAATCAATGGTTGAGATCATTCAAAAATAATATCACTCAAAAACCCACTTTACTTAAGTTTCCATAGTTTCACTTTATGTCTATTAGTTCACCCACTTTATGAATTAATTGTCACTTTAGGCTAAAATGACATAATTTCACTTTTGACTTAAATCTCCTAAGTCAAAGTGAAATTAGACATAAAGTACCTAGTACAAGGTACAAAGTACTTCCCTCGTGTGTTTAGAAGCTCACAAACACAAGGGGACCACTTTCCAAGGTACCCAAATCTCAACAATATCATCAATGTTTAATCTATGATTGCATTCAATATATATATATATATATATATATATATATATATATATATATATCATAAGCAACATATCATAAGCATCAACATAACATCAAGAACACAATACACCAATATTTACGTGGAAACCCAAATGGGAGAAAACCACGGACTGATTTTTTATATGTCAAGAATTCATTCATAGAAAGCACCAACTTTCAAATTCTCCAGCTGCAATTGGAAGGAGGCTACAACCCCCTATTTACAGGCTCCAACCTGAAGGAAGCTACAACTCCCTAAATTCTCTAGCTCCAACTAGAAGGAGACTACAACCCACTGGGTTCTCTGGCTACAACCACCTAGTTCTCATGCTCCAACTCTCTGATTCTACGTCTCCAACCGGAAGGAGGCTACAACCCCCTTTCCTTGCCTCGTCCTGTCGCCTTGAAATAAATGTAGACAACCTTTCACTGTCACTGAATCAATTACTGCCACTATCACTGTCAACATGTACCAACAAATTGTCACAACATGTACCAACAATCTTCAAAAATTTTCTACAAATCCGCGACCTGTCTACTTTGCAACACGCGGATGTCCGCGTCTCTCTTTACTGCAACTCGTGGATGTCTGCACCCTCTCTTCTCTGCAACTTGCGGGTTGCTACAAAAATCTCCCAATTTTTCTGTCACCGTCTCTGTCACTTTGTTATTGTTACTGTCATTGTCACTATCACATCAACTTGTTCAACCTGTCACTGTCTCATCCACGAAACCAAATCCACTCTCATACACATGAAACTCATGCCAAGATCACCAGAGCATATCTCAAACCATATATTCAACATCAAAATCACATTCCTCTACTAAGAATGCACCAACATACCATCAGAAGGTATGTGCCTCAACCATGTACGAAAACATCAAACTATACCATACCAAGCATCAACCATGCACCAACACATGTACCAAACCATGCATCAACAATGCACATCGACTATAACAAGTGTCTCAACCATATACCATATCATGCCATACACCATATGCCAATATACCAAGATATGAACCAACAATGTATCTCACCAAGTAAGCCTCAACCAACATGTACCATGCATCCAATGATGTGCCTCAAGTCATAAACCAATGCTCACAAAGACGTGCCTCAAGCCTGCTCCTCAATATTACCAAGATGCAACCTCATAACACAATATACCAAGCCTCAAGTATGCACCATAACATGTAACCAAACCATACACCAAGATAGTCAATAATGTTTTTAATCAATGTACCACAACATCAACAATATGGACTATATCACATACTATCATCACCATGTATGTATCATAACACCATAACCATAACCCTTAAGACTTACCTCTAATCCCGTGGCTGACTTGTTGAGCTGTAAACTTACATGTAACTCTTCCACGGTCCTCAACAACCTGGTACCAACATCCCTTCACAACCTTTCACAAGTTCTTTTACATATATGTGACTTGCTCTTCTACAGCCCGCGTATACTCGTGCTTTAGTCCATTACAGCCCGTGTATATCTGCGCCCTTCTGACATGTAACCCGCATATACCTCAAAAACTAGGGTTACTCAAGCTTGATGCAACTCCAAGACTTTCACCTTCGACCTTCCTTTGCAACCTCATAAAAATGTCGTCACAAACTAGCCAAAATATCACAAGTTCACAAGATAGATAATCAATGAATGAGTGTGTGAGTGTTCCTGTGAATGACTCCTTGAGGTGTTTATATACTTGTGCTAGGTAACTCCTTTCTTTAATTTAGGGCTTCTAGGGTTTTCTTGTTACTACAACTTTACCCTTTTGACCAAAACTTATAACAAACTAGGGGCTTCTTGTCCAATCTTTGGGGCTTCCAACTTTACAAGGCCATATCTCCCTAACCGTGAGAAACCATGTGGCATTCCACATATCACCGGAAACAACACGGCTTGTACTATCCATCTATGATAGTCTTACCTGAAGTTTCATTGTCTATATTCTTTAATCAACTTTGGGTCCCATAACCACACCTATGGGGCTACATGTAGACTACATCAAATGTACCCAACTAATTCACCATCAATTTCGATCATACAAATGTCTATCAATTGTCCAACATCTCTAGACCTCTCCAAGGATTGACATCAATATCCAAGATCACTCTCCAAGGGTTGACATCAATGACAACCAACTGTCCAAACCAACTGTCCAACATCAGAGGCAGCTCCTAGAAAACATTGTTCTCTGTGGTAGCACAACAAACATGTTTGGTTTTGAACATCCCTTTCAAAATGAAGCAATTCTAGCATCATCAACATCTATCTGACCTGCACTTTTAAAGCCTCCCAAATATATGTCATAAAACATGTTGAGTAAATCGACCTGAATTTGAGGTGCTATCTTGGCAAAGGTCATCTTCCTCTAGAATCAACATATCACAAAGGCAGAGTATGATGAATCTGGGTCGACTATCATTCATAGGAAATGCTTCTTAAAAATTCATTTATCATTCATATGTATTCAAGGGCTATTATTTTTCATCTTGCTAGAGAACATGTTGAGGAATTTGTCTTGGATTAGAGGTGGTGTCTTGGCAAAGGTCGCCTTTCCCCAAAATCAACATATCACAAAGATAATTTCCATCCCAGTCATAATGAAACAAAACGTCAGTCACATGTATTAAAACTTGGTGGCGAGATATTTTCCCCAACACTTGGCAGTGTTAAAGAGAATCATTCCATATTTTATGGCAATTGTGGACCACATCCCAGTATCCAAAGAGAAAATAGTTTGAGAAGAGTCAGCATTTTGAAGGCCAACACAACACGATAAGATTTGTCATCATTTTGTTAAAACTTTTGATCTTATAAAATCTTGCTTCCAACTCTTCTCATATTGAAATCAATTCAATTTGGATTAGTCAAAGAATAAGTCCAGAGGATAGGATCTCGAATTAAATGTAAATCTTTTATAGAACCTATTATCATGTAACAATTTTCTATGCTTATCCTAAGGGAGGTTTTGAATCCCTTCAGTTTTGGATCAAGGAAATGTATCATATTTTCTATATATTGTAAAGACAAATAAACTTAAGGGGGATCTTCCTTTGGAAGGAAGCTTGGGGGTTCGAGTAAGGGAGGAGAGGTATGAGTTTTAGTAAACCTGCGAAGGTACTCTGTAATTTTATGTTGCATTTTCATGCTCAAGGCATCAAGCTGATGGAATGTTAGTCTATGTGTTTCTCTTGCAACTCAATTTTCTTCTATCTTTTTCTTCTTGTCTGATGTCAAAGATGGTTCTTGCAATGCATTAGTCATCATACAGGTTCAGATCTAATGGCAGCAAAGATTCTTTTGTTTATTGCTTGAATTTTGTAATTTGTCTTCAGATATTGTGATTCTGATTCAAAATATCATTTTGAATCAAAATATCTTCTTAATGACTATATAAGGATGAGTCGAATGTGAACCCTATACATTCACATATATGTCATTTTCCTCCATTTCACGCTATCCTTTAATTGTATTAACTTTTTATCAGCTTGCCTTTGACCTATGAGATGCTACCCTTCTAGTTGGATTTGAGCCTGATTTCCTCTGCCAGACACTTTGCCCTTCTCATCTCTCTTGATCCACCTGATCCATCCACTTATCAACCAAACAACAAGACCCATGCAATAACTGAGGTGACCTAGCTTGGCTCTGCTGCAGTCAAGGGTCAACTTTAGGGATAACATATTTTCGCGTCATTGTTGGGGACAAAGACACAGAGACATCACTCCTTGTGTTGTACGACAATGAATACAACCATTTCTTGATGGTGAAAAATGATTGGTGACATAAGTGACAAGGATATTTCACCTGGCGACTCCATGAAGGAATAATCCATTGACGACTCCACTGATTCAGAATGTCGAAGGCCATGGACGATATCTTAGCTCGACAGTTTGCACCTTTTGATTTCTCAGTTGTTCGTGGTTTTCCAAATGATGTGCCTATTGTGCATGAATGGGGAGACTACCTTCCAAGGTTCAAAGGAGACGATCACGATCACCCTGCACAACACTTGATCAATTTTCATCAATACATGGACCAACTCGATATTCATCACGAAGATGTATTGTTGAAAATGTTTATGTACTCCTTGGAAGGGGATGTGAGACAATGGTATCAATCTCTTCCTATCTCTAGCATTTCTTCACTAAAGGACTTTCATACTATGTTCCATTTGTATTGTAAGAAAATTTATCCCGTCGAGCTCCTCTTGAATGATTGTTCTGAGCAAATCAAATTTAAATAACTTCTTAGAAATGATGATCAGGAGGAGAAATTAAAAGAACTTCTAAATTTAAAGAACTTGATGGAGATCTCAAGGAATATGTCGCACTTACCTAGTTAGATGGCACATGGGGAATAAGGGAGATAATCCCAAGGAGGGCGTGTACCAACCCAAGAGAGGTGGCTACCCCTCCTTTCCCTCTCACTCAACTTTGCTTGAGTTATCTCACCTTCTTTGGGAGGTGGCACACATACTACCACACATTTGTCTCTCTCTCTTAGTGAAGTGTGCTCTCCCTCTTTGGAAACTTCACCCTGTGTGTTATTTATGCAAGGTTCCTCTTCCATTGTTAGCTAGTCAGAGCTGGGGAAAGAACTTATGCTATTGTATTGTATATTTGTAACATTCTTTCAAGTTTGAATAAATAAGACTTTGGAGGTCACATGGTGGATGGTAGCATTGTGTGGATGATGATGTTCATGGTTTAAATTTATCAGGTAATTGTATCTTGTTTATGTGCATTTCAATTTGTAGATTGGCCTTAATAGGGGTACTATCACCCAATAGGAAAGATCTTCTTAACTAGCTTGGATATTAAGATTTTTTGTTACTTTACATATGTGGTTAACAATTTGCATGTTAATTTTTCTTAATTGCATTCTATTTATTTTTCTTAATGTGTAGGGAACACCGATATTTAACAAGTTGTATGTAGGTTTATCAAGATTGCAGGTCCTTATACTTGAAGTGGTGGCTGATTTGAGTGCAATCTTCCACATACTTCAAGATCTTTTGAGAACGAGTCTCGCATCCTTTCACCAAAAGACCCCATAGCCCAATATTCAAGTCTTGAAGAAAGGGCTTTCTCTCTCTCGTTTTCAACCTTCTAATCTATAATTTCTTGTACTTTATATCTATATGCAAGCATTTGGATCTAATTTATAAAGCTAAATCTTTAGTTTCTTTTATGCATTCATATGATATTTTAGATCTGATTTTTACTTAAAGTTTCTATTTAAAGAATCTAGATCTAATATAAGCAAAGAACCTCTTTTTATCAAGTATTTATCTAAAATTCTTAAAGGGATAAAAGGTAGTCATTTTCTACGTTCTTTCATTGATTAGATCTATAATTTGAGTGCTTTTAATTTGTTGTTTTAAAACAACAACAAAGATCTTAAGGAAACAAGCTTTCTAGCTTGATTTCCTTAGTTCCCTTTTGCAATTTTTTGTAGTTTTGTTTTACTTGGAAATTTTTGGGTTTTCATACTAACATCCCAAGACACTTTCAAAGTGTTTTTGGGCATTTTTTGTTTCCATTTGCTTGTTGTTTTGTGCAGGTTTGCTAATAAACAAGGGGAAACTCTGCCAAATTTTGGTGGATTAGGAGCTTCCGGTACCCCCAGAAGTACCTTGTACCTTTTAAAACCATTGTAAAAGCTTGTATTCTTTCTGATCCACTTCTATAAGGATCCAAAAATCTCTCAAAGAAGAGACCCTTGTAATCAAAGAAATAAAGAGTGGGCTACACATCGCCCCATTTGTTTTCCCCCAAGGGGGGTAGTGTCTTGTGGTTTGGTTGTTGGCTTGGTTCTTTGTCTTTCATTTCGGTTAATAATCTTCATCTAAAGAAAAAACAAAATAAACACAACAATCATGATCACATTTAGCTTAGTTGTTTCAATTTGGAAAAGTAAACTTTAATTGCTAGTTTAGATTTCTCTTTTGCAAATTTTATCTTTTTTTTGGGAAAATAAACCAGTCCCCTTAGCTCCTCTACAAAGAGGCTAGATAGTGTGGACTTAGTAATTAGAAAACATTTACTTTTAGCATTTTATTTTCAAGTCTTTATTTTCTTGCAAGAAATAAACTCGTCCCCTCAACTCCTCTGAAAAGAGGCTGGACAGTGTGGACTTAGTAATAATTAGGACAATCTCAAAAGAAAGCTATTGCTTGGTGTGAAAAAACGCCTAAAGGGAGTGTGTTGACCCATGTGGAATACATCGTGCTTGTTCCCTCTATGTTGGACATCCGACACCTTTAGTGAGTTTGTTGGTGAAGCCATTGGGTTTTGGCAAACTCTTTGCAGATTTCCACTCTAAAAGGATAGTCTCCATAGAGGTCACATTTTTAGTTTATCTTGCAATACAATTTCTCACAAGCAATAATTCAATCTCATTAATCAACTCTAAAATCTTTCAAAGACACTTTCATAAGGCAATCTACACTTTTAGCAGCATTACTTTTTACACATATTTGGCATTGGTCTCATTATCTATCTTAAAGCCGTTTTCTTCAAGTACTTGTATTTGCTTCAAAGTTTTTTCCATTTTATCTTTAAGTATCTAATTCCTTTTTGGTTCTTTACTTGCAAGTACATGTATCCTTTGATTATATTTTATGCAGGTATTTCCTTAATTGAATATCTTCTTCATAAGTTGTTTAGTGGATGAATGAAATATGTTGCTAGTATAGATTTACTTTTGTTGTATTTTTCTTTGTTGCAATAACCTCCTAGACTTTATTTCTTGTACTTAGATTAGTTCAAGCCTTAGTATATTTTGTTAGGGACTACCCTGCTTGGATTCGCTAGGAGTTGGCCTAGACGGAGGAGTCAAAGATCAGGTGACAACACCTTGACTCAAGACTTACCCCTACGGACACACCAAGTGGATTGAAGATTTATTCCACGTCACCTAGGTGTGTATAATGGAGGCAACATGATCTAACATCAAGAAGAATCAAATCTCAAGACAATTCACAAGTTGATGAAAGAAGAAGAGATGATGATGAAGATCAAGAAACTGAAGAAATACAAGAAGAAGGATAACATATGAATCAGAACACGCAATGCTCTCCCTAATAGAACCCAAAACATTTGCAGAGGCCAGCAAAGATGAAGACTGGATTAAAGACATGAATGAAGAACTTGATCAAATAGAGAATAATCAGACCTAAGAAACTTGCCCCAAGACCAAAAGACAAAAATGTGGTAGGGACCAAGTGGAATTTTAAAAATAAAGTTAATGAAGATGGTCAAATTATAAGGAATAAAGCAAGATTAGTGTGCAAAGGATATGGTCAAGTAGAAAGGATTGACTTTGAAGAAACATTTGCTCCACTAACTAGATTAGAAGCTATCAAAAATGTTCTTGGCATTTGTATGTTTTAAAAACTTCAAAATATATCAAATGGATGTCAAATCAACATTTTTAAATGGAAATCTAGAGGAAGAAGTTTATATAGAACAACCTGAAGGATTTTTATTATCAGAAAAATAAAGACTATGTCTGCAAATTAAAGAAAGCATTATATGGTCTCAAACAAGCTCCCAGGGCATGGTTTTCAAGACTTGATAATCATCTACAGTAGCAAGGATACAAAAGAAGAGCTATTGACAACCATATTTACTTTAAAATTGAAATAATTATTGTTGTAATATATGTGGATGATATCATTTTTTGAAGTAATCTAAATCCTCTAAGCAAACAATTTGCTATAGAAATGCAAAAAGAATTCGGGATGTCAATGCTTGGTGACCTGACATTCTTCCTAGGATTACAAGTTTCACAATCAGATGAAGGAATATTCATATCTCAGACCAAATACATTAAACAAATGTTGAAGAAATTTCAAATGGAATATTGTAAACCTATGAGCATGTTATCCCCTAGCCTAGGGATAACTAAGGATATTATGTCTCGAGGCCCACAAGTCCTAGACATGGAGTACCGAGAGCCATATTGACTTGAGCCTCGCCCTGGAGGGCCCATCTTTCTTCATCAACGCCTCCATCCTGTCAGCAACAACAACATCCATCCCATCATCCTGGTCCTTTAGCAGCAGTGGGTCTTGCTCCATGAGGTAATGAGTCAAGGTATCATGGTATGTGTCACTCTAATTCTCAAAACATTTGAATATGTGCATTTAATTATTTTTTCTTCATGATGTGTGCTTGGAATTTATACCTTTCCACTTGTCCACACCTGGGGGGAATGATAGGATGCCCTAGCAAGTTGGTTCCCTTAGGATTTGAGTTGCCACTGGTTGGGTTCATGAAAGGTCATCGTCCATTCCCACCATACTTATCATTTTCATCATTTTCTCTCTCATCCATCCCCTGCATTGGTTTGGGCATTGGGTTTGCCAAGCTAGCAAAGGGTTGTACCTTGCCTTGTGGGAAGAAAGAGCTAAAGGCCCATAGGGTAAAAGTAGCTGGCAAAAGATAAAATCCAAAAGAAAAAAACCTTCAGATGCTTTTCCCAGGGATACCCGAGAAAGCAATAAAAGCCTTCTCAGCAAGAGATGGAGAGACTCATAAAATAATAAAATCAAGACCTAGTTGGAGGATAGGGTGTCTCATCACGAGCCAACCTATTAGGTCCATGGGCATGTAGTGGTATGACACTACCATTCAGTTGGTCACCACGCCAGGGTAGTGGCTCTTGGTGGCATAGCCAAGAGAAACGGGGTCTCATCAGGAGCCAGCCTTCTCATCTCCGTGAAGTGCTTGTGGGTAACACTGTCATCACTGGTCACCACGCTAGGGCACTGTCCCCCAGCTATTCTCTTGAAAGAAAAAACAATAAGATAAAAATGTAAAAGGCATTGAATGGGCTTGGAAACATTTGCATCCATGACAAGGTGTAGCTCACCCTCTTTAGAGGCACCCACAGGTAAGCCATACATTTCACTATCATCACTGCACCTATTGCTCAAACATCCCCATACCACCTCATCCACTTACATGACCTGGATTTTTCTTCACCTTGAAACATCCCACATCCAATGAGAATTAGCCCAATAGGACCTCCTGAAACCCTCTCCAAACCTGGCTTGTAGAATAGCATAACGTCTTTGATCACTTGTCTGGGAAAGGGAGGTTTTATGCACATGTTTAGATAACTTGGTTATTGGACGTGATTGACATTGTTATGATCCTTGTGACTTATGATCCCATGGAGGGCATACTTGTTGTTGTTGCAGGGCCACACTCGACGGACAGGTACACATGGGGAGATGATTAGTCCGGACCTCCATAGGGCTAAAATCCCACCAGATGGATGTTGAGACCCTAGCCAGGGGCATACACATATCATAGGCTTGCACCAGAGAGATAGGAGGACATTCCACCAGAGACTACCTGGTAGGCCTTGACCCAGGGGGGTATTGCCCTCCCACTTTGATGTTGGCCTTGGAAGGCCCACGACGTCACCTAGCATTTGATGGACACGATGGAGGCAGTTGTGTGCCAAGTGGCATGTGTGGCTTGATCCAGAGGCCTTCGGAGGCCTAACATTTTTCTCCTGGAGGCCAACATTTCACCTAGGAGGCCCAACGTCACCCTAGAAGGGCATGGTGTCACCTTTGTTGCTTGATTTAGGGTTTAATCTGCCATTTTATGTAAAAAACTGGATATTTCATGTAAACTGGCCATGTCAGCCTTTTTGACCTAATTTTGTAAATTAAAGGTCATTTTCACTGTATAAATAAGGGTTTTTGCCCTTGTATTTTTCATCATCTTTCACTCACACTAAGTGAGGTCTGAAATTTGCGACCTACTTAGGGTTTATTAGCTGAAATTTGGTGCGCACTTCTTGAAGGAGGATAAATTTGGTGTTTCTTGGCATTTTTCTTGGTGGAAAGTCTTCAACTAGGCTTATTGCTAGATTATTCTTTGTAGATGTAAGTGAATTTATGCAATCCTTCTTTGCTTTGAATGGTTATGGTACATTTTCTTTGCATTTAGTCCAAGATTATGAAATTGCTAGTTTAAAACCCTAGGAGAACAAGCACATGTTATTGTCCTTGTCTTAACAATTTTTCACCTACTAGATTGTGCTAGAAACCCTACTTTCTTGGAGCATTATGCTAAGGGCCCTGCCATTGTAGCACCCTAGCATCATTTTCTTCATCGGGCCTAGGGTTACCTACTTCCTAGTGGCCATTTTCAACCTAGGGTATTATGATTGAGGCCTTGGGTTACCAACACCTCAATCATTGACCTTCTTTTCTCTAGTTCTCACATTATCATTTGTTCCTTCAAGTTTGTTGTTGCAAAGTGACTCCATTAGCCCTAAAAAAGCACTGATTTAGACCTTGAAATTGATTGATCGATGAAACCAACCCTTAAATCTTTTACCTCAAGCAACCTACTAACCTTTCCTAACCCTATATTAGGCTAATTCACTAACCTTCTTGTTGTTGTTACAAAAGTAAGCTACAACCATTTATTACAGCAGTAAAAGCACTTAAAAGCAATTGCAAAAGTTGATTTTTACATTTCCTAATTAGCTTCTGACAACTGCTAGTACGTTTCTATTATTGGGTTATTACTTTTGGTCATTGTGAAGCTCTTTTAAGGCATTTATTGTGAAGCTATTGTCTTGTAAACATTGTTGATATAAAATTATGTTTGCTTCATCTCACATCAACTTATTGCTTTTATTGACTTGTCCAAGGTTTATGAAGCACTAACATCAAATTGTACTTGCCAAAGATATTGTTTTTCTTGTTACTTTGTTCTGGGCAGGTACATCTAAGCACATCATTGCTTCATTGATAAAAGCCTTGGGACTTTCTGATCAGTGTGACTTGTGAGAGGGGATACCTTTATAGACACTTTAACATTTTCCTTCTCAAACCCCCTGGTCATCGGGGACCTCTCCCCTGGGTTATCAAACCTAAATAGAAAGAGGTATCTTATTGAGGTGACAGTGATAGGATAACCTCTTGTTACGCCAATTTGTCTCCCTTAGCCTTTCCCTTCGGGTTAAGTACAAATTGCGCGATAACATTTTGGCGCCGTTGTCGGGGACACTGAGTCAATTCTCCTCAAAGACGACACTTTTTGGTAAGCCTTTCCTCAAAAGCCTTTACTTTACAAAGCTTACCTGGTGACTCCACTGAGGGTGATCCCCTCATCCCTTTTGATAATTTCAAGAAAATTATGTGGCGACTCCACTAATGACAAAGCCACCCATGACTTCTCAATGGGACCCGGGAAATTTGAAACCCTTAGACATGAGTAGAATCCTGGGATACCCTAGGCAAATGCCACCTAAGTATGAAAAATGGCTCCCTAGATTCACTGGTAGTGATGGAGCTAGAGCAGACTATCACATGAATGACTTTTGGGATTTCTTTCAACTCCACCCTATTAGTGATGATGCTGAGGATTTGGCAATGAAACTCTTCTCTGCCACTCTTCATGGAAATGCTAGGGAGTGGTATGACGACCTCCCTGATGCTAGCATCACATCTATGAATCAATTGGAAGAAACCTTTCTCGAGAGATGGGGTATTGAGTTGGAATATATCCAAGTGCTACTACAAAGACTCGAGCATATAAAACAAACTAAGAATGAGACTATCAGGGAATTCCAGGATAGGTTTGAGAACTTGCTATATCAGATTCCTAGAAGCCTTCATCCTGCAGACAAGTACCTCGTTTATCTCTATACCAATGCACTTTTAGTGCATTTAGGGTTCCTCCTAAATAAAAAGGGGCCAAAAACAATCTATGATGCCTTTTGCATGGCCACGCGAATCGAGAAGAATATCTATTTGTCCAAGAAAAAACACATATTTTCTCTAGAAACCAAAGTTGAGGACCCCAAAGGTACCCCAAATAAAATTAGTCTGGAGAGATTAATCTCCCTTGATATCTTTGAAGGAAGGGAATAAGTCATCAACCAACAAGAGGATGAGAAGAGCGATCCTAATGAAGGTTTCCAAGACCATGAGGAAGGGTAAGAGTTTACTCATGCTTCTACCATGGTTGAAGAGTGAGAGCCTAAGAATATCAAACACGATGATGAAGTACTGATGTGTGCTCCTCCCTTTGATGAAGCCATCCACGAGCCTGGTCCTCATGTGCAAAAGGAAGAGGATGAGGTTAGTCACTTTCCTTTTCAGGATTTTGATAATACCTTATTCTATAATTCAGAGAGTGAAGGAGAAATGGAATCCTTGGGCAAGGTAGATTTTCCTTATTATATGGTTGAAGATGTAGGGGCAAGTCACAAGGACGAAACAATGGCATGATGGTGAAGCCACCCAAGTCCTCGAAGCTCCTGCACAAAAAGAAATAAACACGGTGAGTTACCTTCCTTTCCAAAATTTTGATGATTCTTTATTTTATGATTTGGAAAGTGAAGAGGTGTTAGACGAGCCCTTGGATGCTTTAAATCCTTCATGTTATGATAAAGATAGTGACATTGTTGATAATATTGATGAGTTCATACATGTTGGAAGGTGTAAGTGGGATCTAATTGGTTTTGATAAGGATCCCATTTACGACATTGAAGGTCATTTCCAGAAGTTGCCTTTGCAACTATCATATGAGGTTACTAATTTTGACAATTGGCAACAAGGAGATGATATAATTGCAGATATTTTCCAAGCATCCAAGGATGACCTGGATATATGTTCTCCTAATAATTTTCGGTCATACCTTGAGGATTTTGATGAATATTCCATTGAGCACTTGGATTTACTCTATGAAGAATATTATCAACTATCGTTGGGCTCAAGTCTTAATAAGAGTGAGGAATTTTCTTTCCTGAAGCAGGATACTTGTGATAAGATTTTCCACCTCCCGTTGATTACTTTACCTCACTATGTCACTGAGGGTATGGTTTGGAAACATGTCCCTTATCCCAAGTTTTTTGTAGGACAAGGCCTCCTTTTGAAGTTTAGGGGAAGGTTGAGTACCTTAAGAAGAAGCTTATTATCACAGTCTTCCAGCTTCCCCTTAAGAAATTGCCAGTCGTCCTTTAACTTCTCGCCATCCCCTTCCCAGGCCTCAAATTGTGAAGACGTATGAGGTGGCCAACCTTCAGACTCTTCAAGTCAGTCTATTGAACCTTTGACTTTTCACGATCCCTTTCTGAGATGGATTGAGCACTTTGCTTAGAGTATCACTTGGCATGATTTTTTCCCTCCCTCCCGCCTCCATGAGCTAGACTTTACGGTTTCCGATGAAGCCATACATTTGCTAACTCATGTTATTTTTGTGCTTAACTTGTCATTGTTTTGGTTTATAATCAAGCACAAAGGCAGGTACTATGAGGCATTGCTAGGATGGTTTCATTGGCTATTTGACTACACCTAGCATTCAAGCAATAGGTAAGTAGAGGTAAGTAGGTAGGCATTTGCATTCAATTTATATACCATTTGCATTTCATACGAGAGTAGTTGTACTTCCATTTGTATATATGCTTGCTCACTTTTAGTTTTATGTACCATATATGAGCCAGGGGTGATATCACCACCCCAAATGTTACTAATGACTTTTGTTGAGATCTAGTAGGTCACAGGTCATGCCAGAGATGTTGAGGTTCTCATGCGCTCTATGGTGAGCACATGTCCCCGAGTTGGAGCCAGATGTTATCCCCTAGCCTAGGTATAACTAAGGAGATTATGTCTCGAGGCCCATAGCTCCTAGACATGGAGTACCGAGAGCCATATTGACTTGAACTTGGCCTTAGAGGGCCCATCTCTCTTCTTCAGCACCTCCATCCTGTCAGCAGCAGCAACATCCACCCCATCGGCTTGGTCCTTTAGCAGCAGTGGGTATTGCTCCATGAGGTAATGAGTCCGGGTATCATGGTATGTGTCACTCTGATTCTCAAAACATTTGAATATGTGCATTTAATTATTTTTGCTTCATGATGTAAGCTTGGAATTTATGCCTTTCCACTTGTCCACACTTGGGGGGAATGGAAAGATGCCCTAGAAAATTGGTTCCCTTCGTATTTGAGTTTCCACTGGGTGGGTTCATGAAAGGTCATTGTCCATTCCCATCATACTTATCACTTTTCATCATTTTCCCTCTCATCCATCCCCTGCATTGGTTCAAGCATTGGGTTTTCCAAGCTAGCAAAGGGTTGTACCTTGCCTTGTGGGAAGAAGGGGGTAAAGGCCCAGAGGGTAAATGTAGCTGGCAAAAGATAAAAGCCAAAAGAACAAAACCTTTAGATGCTTCGCCCAGGCATCCCCGAGAAAGAAATAAAAGGCTTCTCAGCAAGAGATGGAGGGACCCATAAAATAATAAAATCAATACCTAGTTGGAGGATAGGGGGTCTCATCACGATCCAGCCTATCAGGTCCATGGGCATGTAGCAATATGACACTACCATTCAATTGGTCACCACGCCCGGTAGTGGCTCTTATTGGCATAGCCAAGAGAAAGGGGGTCTCATCACGAGCCAACCTTCTCATCTCCGTGAAGTGCTTGTGGGTAACATTGTCATCATTGGTCACAACGCCAGGGCAGTGTCCCCCAACTATTCTCTTGAAAGAAAAAGCAATAACATAAAAAGGTAAAAGGCATTGAATGGGCTTGGAAACATTTGCATTCGTAACAAGGTGCACCTACCTACAGGTAAGCCACATTTCCATGTCATCACTGCACCCATTGCTAAAACATCCCCATACCACCTCATCCACTTACATGACCTGGATTTTTCTTCACCTGGAAACATCCCACATCCAATGAGAATTAGCCCGATAGGACCTTTTGAAACCCCTCTCCAAACCTGGCTTACAGAATAACATAACGTCTTTGAGCACTTATCTAGGAAAGGGGGGTTTTATGCACATGTTTAGATAACTTGATTATTGGACGTGATTGGCATTGCTATGATCCCTGTGACTTATAAGCCCATGGAGGGTGTACTTGTTGTTGTAGGGCCATACCCGGAGGACAGGTACACATGGGGAGATGATTAGTTCAAACCTCCATAGGGATAAAATCCCATCAAATGGATGTTGAGACCCTAGCCAGGGGAAAACACATATCAGAGACTTTCACTGGAGAGAGAGGAGGATGTTCTACCCGAGACAGCCTGGCAAGCCTGGACCCAGGGGGTATTGCCCTCCCACTATGATGTTGGCCTTGGAAGGCCCATGATGTCACCTATGTGACCCTTGACGTCACCCAACGTTTGATGGACACGATGGAGGCAGTTGTGTGCCAAGTGGCATGTGTGGCTTGATCTAGAGGCCTTGGGAGGCCTAACGTTTTGCTCCTAGAGGCCAACGTTTCACCTAGGAGGCCCAGCGTCACCCTAGAAGGACATGATGTCACCTCTGTTGCTTGATTTAGGGTTTAATTTGTCATTTATGTAAAAAACTGGATATTTCATGTAAACTGGCCATGTCGACCTTTTTGACGTAATTTTGTAAATTAAAGGTCATTTTCACTGTATAAATAAGGGGTTTTGCCCTTGTATTTTTCATCATCTTTCACTCACACTAAGTGAGGTCTGAAATTTGCACCCTACTTAGGGTTTATTGGTTGAAATTTGGTGTGCACGTCTTGAAGGAGGCTAAATTTGGTGTTTATTGGCATTTTTATTGATGTAAAGTCTTCAACTAGGCTTATTGCTAGATTATTCTTGGTAGATGTAAGTGAATTTCTGCAATCCTTATTTTCTTTGAATGGTTATGGTACATTTACTTTGCATTTATTCCAAGATTATGAAATTGCTAGTTTAAAACCCTAGGAGAACAAGCACACGTTATTGTCCTTGTCTTAACAATTTTTCACCTACTAGATTGTGCTAGAAACCCTACTTTCTTGGAGCATTGTGCTAAGGGCCCTACTATTGTAGCACCCTAGCATCATTTGCTTCATCAAGCCGTCATTTACTTCATCCTTGAACTAAAGAAGGAGGAAAAACGTTAGGGCCTAGGGTTACCTACTTCCTAGTGGCCATTTTCCACCTAGGGTTTAGTTATTGAGGCCTTGGGTTACCAACACCTCAATCATTGACCTTCTTGTCTCTAGTTCTCACATTATCATTTGTTCCTTCAAGTTTTCTTCTGCAAAGTGACTCCATTAGCCCCAAAAAAGAATTGATTTAGACCTTGAAATTGATTGATTGATGAAACCAACCCTTAAATATTTTACCTCAAGCAACCTACTAACCTTTCCTAACCCTAGATTAGGATAATTCACTAACCTTCTTGTTGTTGTTACAAAAGCAAGATTCAGCCACTTATTAAAGCAGTAAAAGCACTTAAAAGCAATTGCAAAAGTTGAGTTTTACATTGCCTAATTAGCTTCTGACAACTGCTAGTACATTGCTATTATTGGGATATTATTTTTGGTCATTGTGAAGCTCTTTTAAGACATTTATTGTGAAGTTATTGTCTTGTAAACGTAGCTGATATAAAATTATGTTTGCTTCATCTCACATCAACGTATTGCTTTTATTGACTTTTCCAAGGTTTATAAAGCACTAACATAAAATTGTACTTGCAAAAGATATTGTTTTTCTTGTTACTTTGTTCTGGGTAGGTACATCCAAGCACATCATTGCTTCATTGATAAAAACCTTGGGACTTTCTGATCAGTGTGGCTTGTGAGAGGGGATACCTTTATAGACACTTTAACCTTTTCCTTCTCAAACCACCAGGTCACCGAGGACTTCTCCCTGGGATATCAACCCTAAATAGAAAGAGGTATCTTAAGGTGACAGTTATAGGATAACCTCATGTTACGCCAATTTGCCTCCCTTAGCCTTTCCCTTCGGGTTGAGTACAAATTGCGCGATAACAGAGCACTCCTATGATTATAGGATGCAAACTAAGTAAAGATGATGAGTCACTAGGATTAGACCAAACCATGTATAGATCAATAATTGGTAGCCTATGTTATGCAACAACAACAAGACCAGACATTATGCAAGTTGTAGGATTAGTGGCCAAATTTCAATCTGCACCTAAAGAGACACATATGAAGGAAGTTAAGAGGATTTTTAGATATATCAAAGGCACCTTGGATTTTGGATTATGGTATCCAAAAACATAAGACTTCACATTAATTGCATATACTCATGCAGACTAGGCTGAAAGTGTGGATGACAAAAAGAGCACTAGTGGAGGAGTACTTTTTCTAGGGAAATGTCTTGTGTCATGGCTAAGTAAAAAAAAACCCTCTATATCACTATCTAGAGTAGAAGCTTAATATATTTCATTTGCCTCCTGCAACACTCTAGTAATTTGGATGAAACAAACTCTAGAAGACTTACAAGTAAAATATGATCATCCAATTCTTCTTAGTTGTGTATCCCTTCTGTCATTGTTGTCGAAGGAGGAGAATAAACAATAAAACTCAATTAAAATTCAAAATCATCGGTTTTATACTATGTTGAAATCAATGTAAAAGGGGGGAAATGTTGGTCATGGTACTATGATGTTGTCATTGATGTCAACAAGGGTTAATATGGGTCCATCATCTAGACAAGTCCATTCAAACTATAACTTTGTTAAAGTACCTTGCTATACTAGTTGCAAAACAACATTAACCCTGATGAGGTTATTGCATATGGAGCTACAGTGGAGGTTGCTATTTCGAATAGAGAGATGTTGGATATGGTGTTTTCAAAGGGTCAATATGGTCATCAGTATCAATGGCTATATCATTACCGAGATTTACGACGAGCTCATGAAGAAAGGAGAGGCCTTTGAGATTGTGTTAGTCTATAGTGACGACGAGGAAGAAGACTTTAAAAAATATCATGCAAGCATGTCATGGCTTGCTCTTCCATTTGGAGATAGGATTCGGTCTAAAATGCATCGACACTTTCAAATCAAGTGTGTCCCAACCTTGACTGTTATAGGTCCATATGGAAAGTTTATTATAGATGATGGAAGTTGTGCGGTGTCGATCCATGGAGCCAAGGCTTATCCCTTCACTGATAGTCACCTTGCAAACCTACAAAGGGAGATGGACGAGGTAGCTGAGAAATATAGTGGTGGTTGGATTGGACGATGAGGATTGACTGAGAGTAGATCATATGACCTATAATCATTTCGAGTTTGGTTGGTAGTTGACCAGAGTCAACAAAAACACGAACCCGAAGAGTTAATTCAAATCCGCCCTTATATTTTTTGTGTCCATTGTCGATTGGATTGGACAGTCCACAAACATTTCAGGTTTGGTTGGCAGTTGACCAAAGTCAACACAAACTCAGACCCAAAGCTTTTATCAAAACTATTTTATATTACTTCGAGTCCACCATTGATCAAAATCGGACGACCCTCGTTATTTCGCATTATGTTGAGTATTGACCAGAGTCAAAATAGACTTGGACGCGAAAATATAATTCAACTACACATGTATATTATTTGTCCACCGTCGACTAGAGAGACTATAATCAACAGTGATATTGGCATGACCAAGTCTAACCTCATGAAAAATCGAGAAACATTGCCAGATCTAGCACCAAAAGAATGTTTGATGTTCCTGCAACTAGTGTAATTGTTAGCATGATAGAACAATTCGCAATGGGTACTACTCTGCATATTTGATTAAACAAATTGTGACGACTGAACATAACGATGATGAACAATATATCTGGGAAATCATAGGCCAGTGGAAGGCAAGGAAGTTTTAGATGATAACAGATGAGTTTAGATCAATTGAAAGTTCTATCCAAAAGGTTGAAGATAGAACCTCTCCGACCGAAGCACCTAGGCATTCCATTGCAGCTACAAGGTTTCTGGCAACTAAAGGGATAAATACTGAATTAACTTACAAGGGATTTGAAATTTTTTTAATTAAAGAAAAACTATTAATGACAAAATAAAAATGACAACATTATTGTTATAATTAAATGAAGAGGTGCAATGATTCTGTTAAAAAGATGCAATGGCACAATGACATACCTATTGAAAGATTATATAAACAAAAAAGCATGGTGAAAGGATAGCGTCTATGTGAGTAAATACATACAGAAGATAAAAAACCAGAGGCAGAGATCAAGGAAGAATTTGACACTTAAAACATTCACATGAAGTGAGGGTGGAAGGGAGGATCTAGGGAGGATTGTAGTCCTTTACAGGTTGAAGCATGAACAACAAGAAGTTGTAGCTTCCTTTCAAGTTGGTGCTTGGAGAAGCAGGGAGTTCTAGCTTCCTTTCAAGTGGGTGCTTGGAGAAGCAGGGAGTTGTAGTTTCCACAAGTTGATGCTTGAAAACAAGGGATTGGTGTCTCCTTGAGTTGGTGCTCAAAAGGGATTAGTGTCCCTCACAAGTTGCAACTTGTAATTAATATATAAACATTGTATTTTCAGTTAAAAGAATATTTGTTTTCAAGATAAAACTCAGTGTCCTGTACTTCATAGTTGATCAATTGTTGTGTATTGATGAAATTAATGTTTTAAAGTGACTATTAAAAATAAAAAACAACAATATTGATTCACCCCCCCCCTCTCAGTATTGTAAATCATTCCAACATTATGTGCACATTACAGTCTACATTAATTGTTGTACGGTTTGTGCATTACTTGTTGTTGTACAGCCTCGATTTTTGTGCCCTCCTCACATGTGCGAATCTCCTAGAAATATGTGTTGTACTTGCCTCGATTTTTGTGAACAAACTTACTGTATGGATTGCATTAAATTTTGTCCTTCTTTCTCCTTGGGAATTGTGCCCTTCTTTGTTGCAATATTTCTCTCCTATTTTTCTCTTATGCTCTCTCTGTCCTCATTAATAAATAATGAACATGCCTTTTTCCTTAGATTTCGTTTTTGTCTCTTCATGAAGAAGTTATTTAGTTAATTTAGATCTAATGGGTCATATTAAATCCTAGGCCACTTAAGATCTACGATTGTGATATATGTTGATTTTTCAATGGACAAGGTTTAAGCATGAAGTTCATTCTATTTTAGCATTTTACTTAAACCATGACCAATTATGTTGCAGCGACCAAGATCACAAGAAGAAACAACATGCACAAGTACACAAGAAGTATCTCGGGAAACCCTTCTCAACAAGGGAAGAAAACCCATCCAAATCCTTTGTTATATTCTTCAAGAGAAAGACCTTCACCACCAAGAAAACCTAGCACACAAGAGGGTGCTTACAAACCCTAGAAAACTAGCGCCCAAGAGAGGTGTGCACTTTTCCCAAGAAGATGTACTTGCTGAAATTTCCAAACTCACACAAAAGATACGATTCCTCAATGGGGAATTTACCTTTTCTTATATTAGACTTGACCTGTCAACATAAGTGTCTATTGGCACAACAAGGCCGACCTCTTTATCTCATAATATAATTAATATTAACTAGGTTAATTATCTTTTACATTAATTATCAATTACATTAAGGTGGGGCCGACATATACCCTTTACATTACAATTTGGGTTAAAGGCAAGTTTGACTCTTGAACAATATAGCAAGGGATCTCATACACCCACTAGGGGCACATCCATAGGGATGTCCATATCTCTGGCTCACTGCATTACACAGAAGAGCCACTTCTCACTAGTGCTCAGCCACTAGGATCACATTCACCTGTGCTCGTCCACAGGCATGTCGACTCAATAGATCTTCTTTCCCACTGCATTACACAGGAGATTCATCTGGAGTTCATCATCAAATCTCTACTTAGAGGAGGCTAATACATCATCTTCATCTCTATCTCATGACGATGCACCCAACACTTTGGGACGTTCACCTTGTGCTCAACCACATGCACGTCCAACTCTGCAGATCTCATTTCTCAGTGCATTACACAGGAGAATCATTTGGAGTTCTTCTCAACCCTCTGTAAGGAGGAGGCCATCTCTACATTCCAACTTTGTCTCAGATAGGAACCACACACCCCTCTCAGGGGCTCTCTCTCGGGTTTGTGTCCTGGAGAATGTCTCACGTAGTTGCAATCATCAACATTCCCTCTCAGCTAGGGAGGCATTCTTCATCATGCCAAGTCTCACACGGATGTACTTTGAACTTTGTCTTGGTTGTAGTTATCAACACTCCCTCTCAACTAGGGAGGTATCCTTCACCAAGTTAATTTGGTGAATATGTCTGCAATCTGCTCATGTGTAGGAAGGTACTACATGTGTACTTATTTTCATGTGCATCATGTTTCTGATATAATGATATTTTATCTCAATGTGTTTCGATCTATCATGAAACACTGGGTTCTCAAACAACTTTACACACATCTCTGGTTATCATCATAGGATCCATCTCATGATCAAGTAAATATGTCAGAAGCTTGTGAAGCCATATTGCTTCGCACACTCGATGCTACATACTCTGCTTCTGTGGTACTCAAGGACACAGAGTTTTGTTTCCCACTGCAACGGGAAATCATGGCAATCTTCACGGTAAGACAACAACCAGATGTGCTCTTTCGGTCCACTGTACTCTCTGCTCAATCTGTATAGGCATATACTTGCAAACTCATTTTCACAATTGGAGGCATATCTCAGGTCATATCTAACTGTGCCTCGTGTGTATCTCAATACATGCTTTACTGTTATCCTGTGAATCTGTCTTGCTTGGCTCATGCATTGACTAAGCATATTCATTGCATAGCATGAATCAGGTCTGGTGTTAACCAGATACATCAATGATCCAATCCGTTGTGGATCAATCTCGTATGAATCATCATCATTCATTTTTTTTCAAATCCTTCACGGTGGTTTTGTATTCTGTCATGATGCATCATACTTAGATCCTTTATTAGAAGTCAAGGCTTACTTGTATCCAAGAATAAGGCTTTCTGAATAAGTCATCAAAATCAGGCTCTCATCACCATCACTGTAATAATATAGGTTTGGATCAACAACACTCTTGTTGAACCCCAAACTCATCAAAAATCCATCCATCTGATATAGTTTCCAACTCATGGATGGTAGTATGGATGGAAGTGTATCGGGCTTACTGGATCAAGTGTCACATAATAGACAACTCCCTCTGTTTGTGAGAATCCTCTAGCTATAGATCTTTCTTTGTATTTCTTGACACTTCCATCAGTTGCATGCTTGATCTTATAGATACACTTGGAAATCACCACAGACTTCTCTTCTGGTCTCTGAACAATATCTTATACATCATTCTTTAAGATATACTGGTATTCTTTTGTTATGTTATCTTTCCATACTTGTTCTCTTGTTGCTTCTTCAAGGAGGTTCATAATAAATGAAGTGGCTCATGACTGAAGGGTAGCTTTGAAAAACTCTTTTTCTTTCTCAAGGTCTCCTTTGAGGGACTTGTATGTTTCTATGTCTTCTAGCAGAGTTTTGTCGACCATGGGCATGCCTTTTATGCCCTACTGTAATATCTCTAGTCATATCAACCGGAGTTGCTGAATTTGTTGGAATATTGGTTGTCTTCCTCTGAACTGTTCAGGATATTAACTCTTTCTTCCTTTTATTTTGTTTTGACTCCCTCTGAGTCAAGTAACTCTCTCTAAAGTCTGAAGGAAGGGAATCTTCTTTTATTGCTTATTAGATCTTTTATGTCTTCTTGTCTAGCATAATAATCAATCAAATAAGGTTTGGACTCCTGTACCAGGGATAATGGTCCAAGTCTTTGAGGGCTCCCATACTAGGGATAATACCCTTTATTTATTAAGAATGCAATCAACTATAAAATTAGAGATCAAATGATTTACTTGGGTTTGTAGTCATGTTTAGTTTAGAGGAAGTACTTCTCCTCTCTCTTATCTTCATTCTTTTGAGGTGGATCTGAATCAATGTCAGCGGTAGAAGCATATTGTCTTCCCTTCTTCCAGGTTGGACAATTTCTTGCATAGTGCCTGTTATCCCCACTTTTAGGGATAACTAGGAGATTATGTCTCGAGGCCCACAGGTCCTAGACATGGAGTACCGAGAGCCAGATCGACTTAAGAATGGCCCTGGAGGGCCCATCTTTTATCCCTTCCAGTGCCTCTACTTTGCCAGCAACAACAACATCCATCACTCGGCTTGGTCTTGTGTCAGAGATGGTTCTTGCTCCATGAGGTAATGAGTTCAGGAATCATGATATGTGTCACTCTGATCCTCAAAACCTTTGAATATGTGCATTTAATTCCTTTTGTTTCTAACAAGTGCTTGGATCTTATACTTGTCCACTTGACCATGTCTGGGGGGAATGACAGGATGCCCTAGCAAGCCTGTGCCCATAGGTTTTGATTTGCCACTGGGGGGATTTTTGAAAAGTCATCATCCGCTTCCTTCATATTACCACCTTTTCATCTTGCTTCCCGCTCATCTACCCCATCTCACTTGTCCGGGCATTGGGTTGGCCAATCATTTAAGGATTGCACCTTGCCTTGTGGGAAGAAGGGGCTAAAGGCCCAGAAGGTAAAAACAAGTTGGCAAAAGATAAAAGCCTAAAAATAAAACCTTGAGATGCTTCGCCCAGGGATCCCCGAGAAAGCAATAAAAGGCTTCTTAGCAAGAAACAAGAGGGACCCATAAAAATAATAAAACAAGACCTAGTCAAAGGATGGGGGGTCTCATCATGAGCCATCCTATTAGGTCCATGGGTACCTAGTAGTATGACACTACTAGCAGTTGGTTACCACGCCAGGGTAGTGACTCTTGGTTGCATGGCCAAGAGAAAGGGGGTCTCATCACGAGCCAACCTTCTCATTTTTGTGAAAGTACTTGTGGGTAACGTTTCCACCACTAGTCACCACGCTAGGGCAGTGTCCCCTGATTAGCCTCTTGAAAGAAAAAATGAACAAAGAAGAAAGAATAAAGGCATGAGTGGGCTTGGAAACAATTGCATTGAGGACAGGTGCGGCTCGCCTTCTACAAAGGCACCCACAGGTAAAGTGTTGCATTCCCCTGCTTTCACTACACCCATTGTGAGGAAATCCCTTATCCACCTCACCCACTTACATGACTTAGATTTGGCCTTTTCCCGGCACTTTCGTTTTCCAATGGACAGTAGCCCAATAGGGTGCCCTATCACTTTCCCCAAACTTGTATTGCAAACTTGTATAATGTCTTTGAGCATTTAACTGGGGTAATAGGGGTTTTATGCACATGTTTAATAATATTGATGATAAGATGTGTTTGACATTGCTACGATCCCTGTGACTTATGAGCCCATGGAGGGCGTAGTTGTTGATGTGCAGAATCATGCCCGACGGACAGGTACCACGTTGGATAGGTACACATGGGGAGATGATTAGTTCAAACCTCCATGGGGTTGAAGAGCCCATCCGATGGATGCTGAGACCCCAGCAAGGGGCAAAGACAGGGCAGAGCATTTGTACCAGGGATGAGCAAAAGAGTCCACCAGAGGCAGTTGAGCAGACCTGTACCTAGGGGGATTGAGCCCTCTCCACAGGAATGTTGGCCTTGGAAGGCCTGAGACATCTCCCAGGATGCACATGACATCACCCAGGAATATGGATGTTTTGGGAGGCAGCTTTGGCAGTTTTGGCACGTGTGGCAGCATGGAGAAGCCCAAGGAGGGCTAATGTTTCACTCCAAGAGGCTGCATTTGCTCTAAAAGGGGCTAACGTCACCCTAGGAAGGGGATGACGTCTCTCTATTGCTTGATTAGGGTTTTAATTTAAACATTTATTGTAAAACAATATGATTTTGGTATTTTGGCCTTGTTGGCCTTTTAATGACCTAAAATGTAATTTAGGTCATTGGTACACTATATATTGAGGGTTTTCACTCTCATTTATTCATGATCTCTCACTCACTCATTAGTGAGGTCTGAAATTTGCGCCATTTTGGGGGTTATTGGCTGAAATTGTGAGGCGGACTTGTTGAAGGAAGACTTTCTTGGCATATTTTGGCATTTATCTTGGTGGAAGGTATTACAACTAGGGTTTGCTATATGATTTCTTGGTTAAATGTAAGTGAATTTCTGCAAAACTTCTTGATTGAATGGTTGTAGTGTTGTTTTCTTGCATTTATTATTATAATTTGTTGAATTAAACCCTAGGTGACAAGCACATACTAAAGGTCCTTGTCTCATGTCCCTATCAAGATTTTAAGCCATTTTATTTGTTGAAGAGAGATAGAGCCTTGCCATAGCAACACTATCCTTTCTTCTAGCCTAGCCATTTTACTCTTGTTGATTTAAGAAGGAGAAAAATGCACCAATGCCTAGGTCACCTACACCTGGTGAGTCGTTTTTCCCTAGGGTTTGTCTATTGGTGCCTTGCTTTAGCAACACGTCACTCACAAACTCTCTTGTCTCAGATCAATCATTTATTGAGCTAGTCGTTTTTTCCATTGAGCTAAAGAAGGAGGACAGAGCACTGAGGCCTAGGGTTTCTACACCAAAGTGAGCCTCTCTCCCCTAGGGTTTTGTTGTTGAGGCCTTGCTTTAGCAACACCTCAACACTTTACCCTCTTGTCTTTAGTTTCACATCACTTAGTCCTTCATCCTTTGCGTCCTCTTTTTGACTCCATATACCCTAGGAGCGCACTGAACTAAAGCCTTGTGTGTTGAGTACTTTGATCTCAAACAACTTCCAAACACTTTGAGCAAACTCTTACTAACTTTTCTAACCCTAGATTAAGACTAATTCTACTAACCTTAGTGTTGTCGTCATCTCCTTATGCTACAAACACCTTTGTGCAGCTATCGTTTTACTTTTAAATCAATTGAATGATTAGCTAAGACGTCGCTTCAAGTATTTTTACATTGATGATAAATAGCTATTTGAAGCTTCATTAGCATTTATTGTGAAGTGACATATATATTGTAATCATTGCTATAGTGTAAACATTGATTTACTTCATCAATATTATTGCTCAATTGCTTATTATCAGAAAGTCATTGATTATATGAAGTACTAACCAGCAAGCAAGCTTGCACATGTAGTTTCATTGTTGCTTTGTTCTCGGGCAGGGATACTTCTTGGTTACTACTTCCGGTTATCTTTATTGGCTATAAGTCGAACTTTCTGATCATGTGGTGACTTGTGAAGGGGATTATTATCACTTAGCCTTTCTAAGCCTTTCTACCTTCTCAAAACCCCGGGTCACTGGGGACGTCTCCCCTTGGCCTTACCTCCCTAAATAGAAAGAAACCTTCCCATCGAGGTGACAGTGGGTGGGATTGGTTCAGTTACGCCAGTTTGACCTCCTTTCATCAATCCATTATCCTAACTACAAACTGTGCGATAAAAGTGCCCATATTTGTCACATTTGAAGCACTGAATTTCTGAAACATCTCTTCTCTGATTATAACCTGGGTTTGATGTAGACTTTTCATCTTTGAATGTTTGTCTGAAGTTTCTTTTGAATCTTCCTCCTTTCTTTGTATGAAGTGCAAGCGCATGATATTCTTTTGGGGAGTCTTCCACTCCTCTATTTCTAAGTCTAAGTTCTTCTTGAGTACAATATGTCCATAGACGATCAAAGGTTGGTAGACTTTCTCTTCCACTGATACTTTGAAGAAAAGGCTCCCGATGTTTTGGAAGGTTGTTGAGAGTGGATAAGACAAGTTCTCTATCCAACATGATTTCCCCAATGGATTCTAGATTTTCTTTAATCTTTGATATCTTCATAAAGAAGATAGCAACTATGTCACCTTTAGTCATCTTGGTACTTTGAAGTTGGCTCTTCAAGATAAGAGCTCTGAGGATGTTATCACTTTCAAACATTTCTTTTAATGCTTCATACATTTCATAAGTTGTCTTCAGGCTGGCAATATGAGGTAAGAGATGATCTCTTGCTGAGTAGATGATTATTTTTCTTGCTTTGACATATTCTTCCTTTCTTATCCTGTTCTCTTCATCGGTAGTTGTATCTAGTAAAGTTTTAGTTACCACATCCAAAAGGTCATCTTCTTCAAGGGTGACCTAAAGCCTTGATTTCCAAGCGCTGAAGTTGCTTGCTTCATCAAGGCTATCTTCTACTAAAGTTACGTTCTTCATTTGTTCGGATTCTTCAAACTCTCGCCAACTGGATTTAGAAAACCTAATGATTAGGTTGGATTAGTAACCTTGGATTTTGTTGGGCTTATGACTGCCAACAATCAACTTTGAGAGTGTCATAGGAATGCTTGTTGAGTTGAAAACGTTTCTTCAAGAAGTTGCAGAAATCCTAAGATCGGGATTTTGCAGAAAATCTCAGCACCCTAGAAAACCTAGGGCCAAAAACTCAAAATCCTCGGAATTTTATTTTGAAGGTCTCTGGACATGCGCTGAGGAGGGTCGTACAGCGTGGTACAAGTTTTAGCTCCAACGTCCACTTGTAAAGGTGTGAAAGGGTTGATCAAATGAGGGTCATACGAATTTCTGTAGAAACCCTAGAGGCCGTACAGAACTGCAGAAGGAGGACGGTTTAGCTTGTGTAGGGGTTCTTCAAGACCTATGCTTTGATACCATGTTGATTTTTCAATGGACAAGGTTTAAGCATGAAGTTCATTCCATTTTAGCATTTTACTTAAACCATGACCAATTATGTTGCAACAACCAAGATCACAAGAAGAAACACCATGCACAAGTACACAAGAAGTATCCTGGGAAACCCTTCTCAACAAGGGAAGAAAACCCAGCCAAATCCTTTGCTATATTCTTCAAGAGAAAGACCTTCACCACGAAGAAAACCTAGCACAGAAGAGGGTGTTTACAAACCCTAGAAGACTGTTTAAATAATGTAACTGCAAAGTGTAATCTTATTATTATTTGATATATTATTCATTGGATCAATCTCCATTGTGGATTGATCATGTCGGCTATTGTAAAAGGACCAAATCCCCTTTTGCGGATTGGTCATAATGTAATGGTAATAGGCAAAAGAAGAAGTCGGCCCCAGAATATATTTAAGAGGCCCCATAATATAATAAAGGTAGTTATAACCACCCAGTTTGAGAAGTCGGCCCTACCAGTGAAGAGACACTTCACATGTGCTAGATTTGTATAAATAAGGAAGCTAGCGCCTCACTTAGACACACACCTCACTTGCTCATTAAGAGACAAGTTTCAAAATTGCAGTTGGAGAAGAAAGAGAGAGAGAGTGGTGCATCTTTGGGAGAGGATCTTATGTATTAGCTTGAGTTATCTCTTGGCATTGTATTGGCTATCTATAATAAGGAAGTTTTGTTGGGTTTTCTTTCCCTAGAGGGTTTCCCAGGATAAATGTTGTGTCTCTTGTGATTGTGTATTTCTCAGTGATCTTGTGTTATGCTATTGTTATCTATTGAAATGCAAAGAACTATAATAATGGCTTAAACATTAACATGGTATCAGAGCCAAGCTGAAGGAAGCATCTTTCACAAGAAGTGAAAAACATCACTGTTGTCGTACATGCAAATTAGGGCTTTTTGATGGTGAAGCTTTTCATCCCTATAACCATCTAGAAAAGTGAACCCTCCCCTAAGGATTACTTTGGCACTCTCAGCGCACCTTTTCAGTGGCTAGATCTCCCGGAAAGTGAAACCCTAGTTTCACAAAGTACCAGAAGTACCAGAAAACCAGTGTACCAAAAGTACCAGAAGTACCAGAGTACTAGAGGTACCAGAAAACCAAAAGAACCAGTCTAGAAATCCGGAGATCAGGTTTGGAGGAGAAAAAGTTGGATTTTTTCAGATCCAAACACACCAGGCTACTCGCCTCAGCTAAGCGCGCCTCCTGGTAAGTTCAGAATTTGATTTTGAGCATTTTCATTTTTCGTTCATTTTCCTAGCTCCAGGTAAAAGATGTCTGCAAGCAATAAGCTTGTTGACAAGCTAGAAGGTGTGGAAAACTTCCGTGCTTGGAAGTGTAGGATTGGACTCATTCTTGAAGAGAATGTCCTAGCAAAATTCGTCAAAGGAGAAATTTCAAAACCTGACGTTGTTGTAGAAAAAGCCAAGCATCAAAAGGACACAATTAGGGCCAAAAGAATCATTGCAGATTCAATCAAAGACCACCTGATTCCTTATGTGTCATCTAAGAAGACTTTGAAAGAAATGTTTGATGCCTTGACCAAACTGTATGAAGGAAAGAACATAAACCGGAAGATGAATCTAAGAACTCAACTGAAGAATACAAGGATGCAGAAAGGAGAAACAATTCAGGAATATTTCTCTAGAATCTCATAATTCAAAGAACAGTTAGAAGCGATTGGAGATACCATAGATGAAGACGAAATCATAATGACAACCCTAAATGGTNTTTAGCTCTAAAACCATCTAGAAAAGTGCGCCCTCCCCCAAGGATTACTTTGGCACTCTCAGCGCACCTTTTCAGTGGCTAGATCTCTCGGAAAGTGAAACCCTAGTTTCACAAAGTACTAGAAATACCAGTATACCAGAAGTGCCAGAGTACCAAAAAACCAGAAACACTAATCCAGAAATCTGCAGATCAAGTTTGGAGGAGCAAAAGTTGGATTTTTTTAGATCCAAACACGCCAGGCTACTCGCCTCAACCAAGCGCACCTCCTGGTAAGTTCAGAATTTGATTTTGAACATTTTCATTTTTTGGTCATTTTCCTAGCTCCAGGTAAAAGATGTCTGCAAGCACTAAACTTGTTGACAAGCTAGAAGGTGTGGAAAACTTCCGTGCCTGGAAGTATAGGATTGGACTTGTTCTTGAAGAGAATTACCTAGCAAAATTCATCAAAGGAGAAATTCCGGAACTCGACGATGCTGCAGAAAAAGCCAAGCATCAAAAGGACACAATCAGGGCCAAAAGAATCATTGCAGATTCAATCAAAGACCACCTGATTCCTTATGTGTCATCTAAGAAGACTCCAAAAGAAATGTTTGATGCCTTGACCAGACTGTATGAAGGAAAGAACATAAACCAGAAGATGCATCT
>JASDQU010102098.1:33469-47114 GCA_032191745.1 Picea mariana | reverse complement strand
ATTCACTAAAAATAAAGGACGTACTATATGTACCAGGTTTGACTAAGAACCTACTCTCCATTTCAGCTTTAGAAAAGAAAGGCTTCAGAGTTGCCTTTATAGATGGAGAAGTTCTTATGTGGGCTAAAGGAGAAACCTTAAATGAAGCAATCATCATTGGAAGTGAAGAAAATGGATTGTATAAACTAAAGGGTCACTCAGAGGCTGCCATGACACATGCCATTGAAAACTCATGTGAACTTTGGCATAGAAGAGTAGCTCACATCAACTACAAGGCGCTACCATACATATGCAAAGCAGTCACAGGTTTACTAGAACTCAAGGTTGACCATGAAGGCATATGCAATGGATGTGCACAAGGGAAGAACATCAAGAACCCTTTTCCGAAGAGAGACAGCAAAGCAGAAGGAGTCCTAGAGCTCATTCATTCAGATGTATGTGGTCCAATGCCATCGTCTTCCATTAGTGGGTATGTATATTATGTATCATTTATTGATGATTATTCTCGTAAGTCCTGGGTATATTTCTTGAAATCTAAAGATGAAGTGTTCAGCAAGTTCAAGGAATTTAAAGCCTTGATAGATAATCTTTCTAAAAGAAAGATTAAAATACTCAGGTTAGATAATGGAGGAGAATATACCTCAAAAGAGTTTGTGAACTTCTGCAAAGATGTTGGGATCAAGAGGGAACTCACTACTCCCTATAATCCCCAACAAAACGGTGTAGCTGAACGAAAGAACAGAACGAAATGGAAGCTGTGAACACTATGATCCATGATCAAGATCTTCCTATGTGCTTATGGGCAGAAGCAGCAATGGTAGTTGTATATGTGCAGAACCGATTGTCCCATAGTGCACTTGGGCTCAAGACCCCGGAAGAGATGTTCATCAGAAAGAAGCCAGAGGTAAGCCATCTCAAAATATTTGGCTGCCCAATATTTATTCATATACCGAAAGAGAAGAGAAACAAGTTGGAACCTTCAGGAAAGAAGGGAATATTTGTGGGCTACTGTGAGGTCTCCAAGGCATTTAGAATCTATATACCAGGTCACCATCAAATTGAGATCAGCAGGGATGTGACCTTTGTTGAAGATGCAGAGCTAAAAAAATCAAGAATATGCCAGCTTGAAGAAGTATATGAACAGGAACCCGTAATCCCCAAAACTGCAGTGAGGGAGGTTCCCAGAGCCGCAGAACCAGTGAGGGAAGTCGTAACTTCCCCTGATGAGGAAATTCTAGAAGACCATGATATATTAGAAGTTCAAGAACCTCCTCAGATGATGATCCTCCATAAAAGAAAGTCAGCTTGGGCTAGAAATCTTATTCAAGAAGGAGAGAAGTATGGTGTTCCCGAAGGAACTACGAGACAGGTAAAAAGACCAAAGCCATTCTCCAGTTATACGCCTTTGATGTGTGATCTTCAAGAGGAGGAGCCTACCTGCTTTGAAGAAGCCATTTAGAGGAAAGAATGGGCAAATGCCATGACAGAGGAATACCAATCCATAATAAAGAACGAAGTATGGGAAATAATTCCCAGACTGAAGAGTAAAGATGTGGTATCCTCCAAATGGCTCTTCAAAATAAAACATGCCGATGATGGAAGTATTGAGAAGTATAAAGCAAGATTTGTAGCTCGTGGGTTTTCTCAAAAAGAAGGCATTGACTATGAAGAGACATTCGCTCCTGTAGCTAGATACACTTCGATCAGAACCATCATAGCCCTTGCAGCTAAGATGAAGTGGAAGATGCACCAGATGGACGTAAAGACAACTTTCCTAAATGGTGTCATCAAAGAGGAAGTGTATATAGAGCAACCTCAAGGATTTGAAGTTGAATACAGGAAGTCTCATGTCTGCAGGTTGAAGAAAGCATTGTATGGATTGAAGCAAGCTCCTAGAGCTTGGTATGGCCGAATAGACAGCTTTCTAACAAGCTTGGGCTTTACCAAGAGTAAAGCAGATTCTAACCTCTACTTCAAGGTTATGAACGATGAGCCAGTGATATTACTGCTATATGTGGATGACTTATTCTTAAACGGAGAAGAAAATCTCATCACTGAATGTAAGAAGAAACTTGCCTCAGAATTTGAAATGAAATACCTTGGCCTAATGCGTTATTTCTTAGGTCTTGAGGTATGGCAGAGTCCAGAGAGGATCTTCCTTAATCAAGGGAAGTATGTAGTCGAAATTCTGAAGAGATTCGACATGTTGGAATGCAAGTCCATGAATACACCCATGGAAGCGAAGTTGAAGTTGTTGGTTGACACTTCATCAGAATTTATTGATGCCACGCTGTACAGACAGATTATTGGATCGTTGATGTACCTGACGAACACCAGACCAGACATTTGTTTTATCGTGAACACATTCAGTCAGTTTCTGGTAGAACCCAGACATGTTCACCTAGTGGCTGCAAAACATGTGATGAGGTACCTTAAGTGTACAATAGATTGTGGTCTCAGCTATGACGGAGATCATGATTTCACATTGACTGGATATACTGATGCAGATCAGGCAAGAAGTGTTTCTGATAGGAAAATCACTTCATGATGTTGTTTCAGTTTGGCATTAGCCATGATCTCGTGGCAGAGTAGGAAGCAATCCAACATTTCTCTCAGCACAGCAGAAGCGGAATACATTGTTGCATGTTCTGCCAATTACGAAGCTATATGGCTTCGAAAGTTGTTGACCGGTCTATTTGACTTGGAGATGGAAGCAACCACAATCTTATGTGACAACCAGAGCTGCATAAAGATGACAGAGAATCATGTATTCCATGACAGGTTGAAGCACATAGAGATCCGATATCATTACATCTGTGACATGGTGCAAAGAGGAGCCTTAAAGCTCCAATACGTTAGCACGGGTGAACAGGTTGTTGATGTGTTGACCAAGCCTCTATCTCGTGTAAAGTTTGAGCATTTTCGAGATAAGCTTGGTATAGTATGAAAGGACCTTCCTTGAAAGGGGGAGTAGTTGTTGTGATAAAGACATCTCTTGCTTCCAGCTTTATTGCTGTGACGTAAAGCAAGACGATGTGATGAGACTGGAACTGTGCTTCTGGCTTGACAGCTGCGACATAAAGCCAGTCTAGTATCCTGCTTCCAGCTTGATTGTTGTGACGTAAAGCAGGACGAGTATCTTGCTTCCAGCCTTATTGCTGTGATGTAAAGCAAGACAATGTGATGAGACTAGTACTGTGCTTCCGACTTGATAGTTGTGACGTAAAGCCAGTCTAGTATCTCGCTTCCACCCTGATGGTTGTGACGTAAAGCAAGATGATGCGATGAGACTAGTACTTTGCTTTCGTCTTGACAGTTGTGACGTAAAGCAAGTCTAGTATCTTGCTTCCAACTTGATGGTTGTGACGTAAAGCAAGACGATGTGATGAGACTAGTACTGTGCTTCCGGCTTGACAGCTCTAACGTAAAGCCAGTGTAGTATCTTGCTTCTAGCTTAAGTGTTGTGACGTAAAGCAAGACGTTGAGATGAGACTAGTACTATGCTTCCAGCTTGAGAAGCTGTGACGTAAAGCCAGTCTAGTATCTTGCTTCCAGCTTGATTGTTGTGACGTAAAGAAAGACGAGTACTGAGCTTCCAGCTTGACAGCTGTGACGTAAAGCCAGTCATGTATTATGATGAGCCAGCCTCGTGCTGTGATGATGATGATGTATCATTTTTATACTAATACATATTGATGCAGATGATGATTGTATTCCTTTGAGAATGACGATGTGGCCGATGTCGAAAACTTCTGATGATTTATAGATATGCCAGTCAGTGTTCCAAGATGATATTGATGATGTTGTCCTCTCACCCACTTGATGTTGTTGATGATGTTGTCCTCTCTCTCTCGCCCGATGCTGTTGAAGAATACCCTTCTTGTTAAGGGGGAGGGTTGAAATAATGTAACTGCAAAGTGTATTCTTATTATTATTTGATATATTATTCAGTGGATCAATCCCCATTGTGGATTGATCATGTCGGCTATTGTAAAAGGACCAAATCCCCTTTTGCGGATTGGTCATAATGTAATGGTAATAGGAAAAAGAAGAAGTTGACCCCATAATATATTTAAGAGGCCCCAGAATATAATAAAGGTGGTTATAACCACCCAGTTTGAGAAGTCGGCCCTGCCAGTGAAGAGACACTTCACATGTGCCAGATTTGTATAAATAAGGAGGCTAGCGCCTCACTTAGACACACACCTCACTTGCTCATTAAGAGACAAGTTTTAGAATTGCAGTTGGAGAAGAAAGAGAGAGAGTGGCGCATCTTTGGGAGAGGATCTTTTGTATTAGCTTGAGTTATCTCTTGGAATTGTATTGGCTATCTATAATAAGGAAGTTTTGCTAGGTTTTCTTCCCCTAGAGGGTTTCCCAGGATAAATGTTGTGTCTCTTGTGATTGTGTATTTCTCAATGATCTTGTGTTATGCTATTGTTATCTACTGAAATGCAAAGAACTATAATGGCTTAAACATTAACAAAGACTAGCGCCCAAGAGAGGTGCACACCTTTCCCAAGAAGATGTACTTGCTGAAATTTCCAAACTCACATAAAAGATATGATTCCTCAATGGGGAATTTAAATTTACTTATATTAGACTTTACCTGTCAAGTCAACAGAAGTGTCTATTGGCACAACAGGGCCGACCTCTCTATCTCATAATATAGTTAATATTAACCAGATTAATTATCTTTTACATTAATTATCAATTACATTAAGGTGGGGCCAACCTGTACCCTTTACATTACAATTTGGGTTACAGGCATGTCTGACTCTTGAACAATATAGCAAGGGATCTCATACACCCACTAGTGCTTAGCCACTAGGGGTACATCTATAGGGATGTCCATATCTCTGGCTCACTACATCACATAGAAGAACCACTTCTCACTAGTGCTCAGCCACTAGGATCACATTCACTTGTGCTCATCCACAAGCACGTCCACTCAACAGATCTTCTTTCCCACTGCATTACACAGGAGAGTCATCTGGAGTTCATCATCAATTCTATGCTCAGAGGAGGCTAATACATCATCTTCGTCTCTGTCTCATGACAATGCACCCAACATTTTGGGATTTCACACGTTCACCTTGCGCTCAGCCATAGACATGTCCAACTATGCAGATCTCCTTTCTCACTGCGTTACACAAGAGAATCATCTGGAGTTCTTCTCAACTCTCTGTAAGGAGGAGGCAATCTCTATGTTCCAACTCTGTCTCAGATAGGAACAACACACCCCTCTCAGGGGCTCTCTCTTAGGTTTGTGTCCTAGAGAATGTCTCAAGTAGTTGCAATCATCAACAATCCCTCTCAGCTAGGGAGGCATTCTTCATCATGCCAAGTCTCACGCAGATGTACTTTGAACTTTGTCTTGGTTGTAGTTATCAACAATATAATTCTTCATTATCACAACTTAAGTCACTTTATTCCTCATAAAGAAAAAATTTACTTGAACTTTATAAATATAAAGTTGATATCGAGAGAACAATTTATGTCCCCCACATGTTAAGACACCAAGCACACGTAGAAGACCCTCTGAGTTACAAAAATCAACACTCACTCTTAGCAAGGAAGGTGTTCTTCACCACCCCCAACTTATCTCTGAATTTAATAAACTTTCCTTTTGTCAAAAATTTTGTGAGGATGTCCGCAAACTGCTCATTTGTAGGAATATACTGAAGTTGCATTACCCCTTTCTGAACATAATCTCGTATGAAGTGCCATCTAATCTCAATGTGTTTCGATCGATCATGAAACACTGGATTCTACAAGAGTTTGATATAACTCTGATTGTCATAATGAATCACGGTCGAGTACAATTACTGACCAAATAACCCAACAAGCATCTTGCAAAGCCAAATGGCCTCACAACTTGCCAAACTAGCGGCCATATACTTTGCCTCGGTGGAACTCGATGAAACTAACTTTTGCTTCCTGCTAAACCACGACACTACTATCGATTCCAAACTAAAGCAACATTTTGAAGTACTCTTCCTGTCAGCTACATTGCCTGCCCAATCTGAGTCACTGAAACCAAACAGTTTGACTCCATCCCCCTGAACATAACTCAACCCAAAATTTGCAGTGCCACGCAACTAACAAAGAACATGATTTACTGCCACCCAATGCACTCTCCTAGGTTCAACCATAAACTGACTGAGAGTGTCCACAACAAAACAAATATCTGGTCGAGTGTTGACCAGATACATCAATGATTTAATAAGTTGACTATATAAGTTGGGATCTACCAACTCGAACTCAGAAGCAGTCATCTTCTTCCAGTTGGTTATCATCGATTTCGACATAAGCCTGCAATCCTCCACCTAAAATCTCTTCAAAATGCCAACTGCATACTTCCCATGTCCAAGAAAAATATGTCATGGTTCCTGCAACACCTCCAATCCCAAAAAATAGTGCATCATTCCAATATCCTTCATTTCGAACTGTAAAGATCTCACTTGCACTCCCTGATGAGATTCTCTGACCACGTGAGAAAGAGATCATCCACATACAAGATAAGAATGAGTGGATCCTCACCAACCAAGATGTAGTACAGGTTGGAATCCGCTGCACTCTTCACAAAGCCCAATTGTAACAAGTAATTGTCAATCATTGAGTACCAATATCGTGGAGCTTGCTTGAGTCCGTACAAGGATTTCTTCATCCTACACACATGAGACTCTCTCCCATGCATCTCAAAGCCCTGTGGCTACTCAATATACACCTCCTCCTTCATGAACCCATTCAAAAATGCAGTTTTCACATCCATTTGATGTATGCTCCAACCCATCTCTATTGCAATGGATATGATTGCCCTGATAGAAGTGTATCTCGCAACGGATGCGAAGGTCTCATCATAGTCAACTCCCTCTACCTATGAGAACCCCTGAGCCACAAACCGAGATTTGTATTTCTCAATGTTGCCATCTCCAACATATTTGATTTTGTAGAGCCACTTGGAAGTCACCACTGACTTCCCCTTAGGTCTCGGTACAACTTCCCAAACATCATCTTCATGATGGAAGCACTCTTCCACCATGGCATCCCTCCAAACCTTTTGGCTTGCTTCCTCCTCATAAGTAGAAGGCTCAAACTCTCGAAGACTGCTCATCAAAGTCATATAACAACAAAATCTCTTTGGTGCCTTGCTCTCCGTAATAGTCCTCTTAGGACTTTCCACATGCTCTAGTGCATCCTTCAAGGTCGTATGAATCCATCTTGCCTTCCTCTTCCCTAAAGTGGCCTCCTATGGAGAAGACACCTCATTCTCATCCCTCCCATATGAAGACTGTGTACCTGAAGACTGAGCACCAGTGACCTGTGAATTTGTAGCATGGGGACTTGTAACTGTCGAAACCTATGAACCTGAAACCTATGGTGTGTTCAACTGAACCTGAGGAACATGTTGCTCCTCCTCTATTGTAGGTGATACGTGAGACTTCCTACAGACTCTGTCCTCCTCAAAATTCACATCCCTCCTAACCACTGTATTCTTCAAGGCAGGAATGTATATGTGATAAGCCTTTGAAGTCTCACTATACCCAACAAATATTCCCTTTCCAACTATGGGATCTAGCTTTGTCCTCTTCTCTGAAGGAACATGTGAATAAGTCAAGCACCCAAATATGAGAAAGTTCCCAACCTCGTGCTTCTTCCCTGTAAAAGCCTCCTCATGAGTTTTATTCCCCAATGCCCTATGAGGACTCATGTTTTGAATGTAAACAGTTGTGTTGCATGCATCAACCCAAAGAAACATTGGTAGATCATAATCATGTAACATGGATTTTGTTGCTCCAACAATAGCCACGTTCTTCCTTTGTACAGCCCCATTCTATTGTGGGTTGTATGGAAATTCCATCTCTCTTTTGATCCCTTCCTGAATACAAAAGTTCTTGAATTCATTGAAGGTATATTCACCCCCATTGTCAGACCTCAACACTCAGATTTTCCTTCCTGTTTGGTTCACCACAAGAGCTTTAAACTCTTGAAATCGACTGAAGACTTGACTCTTGGTCTTCATGAAGTAAATCCAGGTCTTCCTAAAGAAGTCATCTATAAAGGTAACATAATACTCAAACCCACTCAAAGATATTGTTGACATCAGCCCACATACATATGAATGTACCAAATCTAAAATCCCCATTGCTCTCCTATCACTGCTCGAAAATGAAATCTTGGTGTACTTCCCGAGTGCACACCCTTGCACACATCCTGGTGCTATGTGTTGAAATATGACAATCCAGTAACAATCTCTCTCAGCACCCAAAGAGCTCCATGGTGAAAATGAGTCATCCTCCTATGTCATACCTCACATAAATCATTGTTGTTGTTGTTGTGTATCAAGGCTCGTGTTGGCTGAAACATAACCCTATATAATTTCCCATGTCTAATCCTAATCACCTTTGTTGTTGTTAAATTATGAGCTTGATTTCTTATGCGGATTAATTCTTTTCTTTTCTTCAACACTTTGATTCCATCTTAATATACTTCAACAATACCAAATCATAACCAAATAGCAATAACTATGTAGATAAGTAAGCATGCACATCAACAACACATATACCTTGGGGAAACCCTGTACAGGGAGAAAAACCCCAGCAAAAGATATTCCTTTATTGCATTAATAATGTAAGATCACTTACAAATATCCACCATGAATGTTCTGCTCTTAAAGAGCTTGCCAAGATGACTCTGACCTGACAAAGACCTACGAGACCTTGTTGAAATACACCTCTGATATGTTGCCTCTATTGTTGATATACAACACTGATATGTTGTTGATATAGGCCTCTGATATGTAGCCTCTATTGTTGATATACAACATTGATATGTTGCTTTGGTATGTTGCCTCTTTATCATCGACATGCTCCTCTATTGCTTCTCCCTTAACCTACATATCGAAACTGTGTTGAAGAGAGGGGTCGACCTCTGGTTATATAGGTTGAAGAGGAGAAGAGGAGAGGCTCGAAATAGTAACTTGTTTGCATGCTTTAATCATAACTCAGCTTCATACTTTAGTTTGAACTAGACTTGAGATTGGTATACTCAAGTTCGAAAATAGAACTGGACTTGAGACTTCAGTTACAACTCAGCATTACACTTTAGTTCGAAAATAGAACTAGACTTGAGACCAGTATACTTTAATTCGAAAATAGAACTAGACTTGAGACTTCAGTTACAACTCAACATTACACTTTAGTTCTAAAATATAACTAGACTTAATACTTTAGTTACAACTTAGCATTACACTTTAGTTCTAAAATAGAACTAGACTTTTTACAAGGAAATTCAAAATTCTCTTCATGGTGGATAATGTTACATGTGCCAACGCACTAGATCAATACATTTATATCATTTGCAATATTAGGAATATTGTTTGTTTCTAGCTCATAGGAATTTTATATTCAACCTAACTTTTGCTAGATGCCTTGACTTTTGCTCATGGCTCACAAGGCTTGACTAGGCTAAAATAGGTTGTACATTCCCACTGACTTTTGCACTAGTCTGTCTATGCTCACAGAGGTTGTATGTTCCCCCTGACTTTTGAACTAGACTGTCTATGCTCACAGAGGTTGTACGTTCCCCCTGACTTTTGCATTAGACTTACATAGCATATTTTTCATCCTGACTTTTGGTTTGACTCACAGAGGTTGAACATTCCCCCTGGATTTTTTCAATACCTCACAAGACTGGTTGATTCTCCAAATCTCCCTGGCTAGCCTTGGGGTGGCCCATATGGCCTCTCATTGGAGAATGACTGTCGATGCTGCCAAATTTAACACTCCCTCTCAGCGAGGGAGTCATTCTCAGCCACACCAAGCTTGCCTCTTAGCTGCACAAACTGTCTCGAGGTCAAAGGCTTGGTCAAGATATCAACTACCTGCTCGCTCGTGGCTATGTACTGTAACTTTACAATTTTTCTCTGGACCAAGTCTCGCAGTTGCTCATAGAGTGGGCCATGGTTAAAAAAGTGGTAAGCAAAGCATTTCACTCTGTGCCAGGCTTGGCACAGGAGGAGCAAGAGTCGGTCGAAGCTCAAATAGTGAAGATCGCAGAGGTCATCCAACAACTTCAGGGTAGAATAACAGCACTGGAGGCTCGAACAGTGTCAAGTACCCCACAGGAAGTGTGTGACTAGAGGGAGGAGACTGCTAAAAGCACAGTAGCAAGCATAAGATCACTCGCCTTGGAATGTAAACAGTTAAGTGATAAAGGCACCCATACATACGAATGCCTAGCCGAGGATCCAAAGCTAAGGAAGTTGGAAGTGCAGTTACAGGAGGCGCAACAGTAAGAATTTTCGTTGCAGGCGCAGATGAAGTTGCTCACAGCAGTGGAAAGAATGAAGAGATCCCAAGAGCAGTGTGTAGTATAGCAGCAGATCAATGCCCTCCAGGGTAAGGTGATGGAAATAACCTAGAAGCTACAACCTGTGCAGGATGAATCTTGCAAGGTGTTCGAAGAAATTGATGGACAGGGCTCACAACTAGATCAAGTAGTTGTAGCAGTAGAAGAGCACCTGGAAGGGCCTCTTACAGAGCAGACGATCCAGGAGCTCGTTGAGCAAGAGGCTCAGGCGAAGTAGCAAGTCGAGGCAGCTCGAGTTAATATCGAGGCTTTCGAAGCAACATTGTCTGCACCTGAGTGACTCGGGACGAGTCACAGGTGAGTGTTGGGGGCCTGTTGGCCCTCGACCAAGTTTTGGGAAACTTTGGTCAGCTTTGACCCACTTTTGGACTTCGACACATCGGTCGAAGAAGGAACGCCCAGGTGGAGCTGAGATCGCGGATCTCACCGATTTTGAGGGTCAAGTGGACCCAGTAAAGGGTCCTCTAGGGTTTTGTAATAGGTTTTAGGGGATGTCGGCCCATGGGGTTTTCCCGTGATTAGGTCTTATTCTAAGGGGTTGTAAAATATAAATGAAGAAGAATGTATTGTAGAAGAAGCAAGAAAAGTGAATGTAGTTCTGTGTGAACAAAGTTGCTTTGTGAAAAGGAATGTATGTGTGTTAAGGCTTTGTGCTCGATAGAGAGTTGGCTCTATGCCTTGACCTAGTTTTGGAAGGAGGATCTGGTGCTCAGTGCGCAAATCTCCTGTCTAGTGCGAAGCTCGACTTTGTGGCTTAGTGCACAGCAGTGAATGGATGTAAGATTCGGGCAATTAATAAAGAGGCGAAGCAGTTTATGGACGTAGCCCCACCCTGGGGTGAACCACGTATATTTGGTGTCTCATGGTTTGCTTTGTGCAATGTTATCTCTGCTATGTTTTGCTTAGTTCTTAGATTAGGATGTGTAATGGATATGTATGTGTTTCTTAAATGCTTTGCTTATGTTAAAATGTTAGATATGATTCACAGTGCTAAGTGCTAATTGTTTAAGGTGCATAATCTTTTGTTGTTACTACGCTAGATCTATCTTTGATTATGTTCTACGATGTTAATAGGGTTAATAAACTAATGCATGTCACTTCCTAAGCGTTAACAAAATATTTTGCGAAGTGCTTTTATCACATATCTGTGTCCCAACCCAATTACAGACACCTGCGTCCTATAACCCCCCCTGCTTCTACCTCGAGTGAGACTTCGCCTGCTTTGTAGGTGTTGCCGAAAGGGCCGGTAGTCGGGGTTTTGTTGGTGCGTTGTTAAGCGTTGAACCCTGGGTTTGTCCCTGTGCCAACAACCCCTTTGCTAGTTGGCCCTCTTTTGAATCACCTCCAAATTACAATTCAACATCCTTATCTTGTTTTAAATCAATAACGAAGATTGACTCCATGCACTACTTTTCTCTGTTATAAATCCAATCTAAGCTTCATCTCTTTTAATTGGTGTCCTTGGGTGACAAACAAGGACTCTTCCCTTAGGAAATATTGAGGGTAGCCCCCCTCTAGCCCGAGAATTGTCTCGAAGGCCTAGAATGTGTGGGAAGGTGCATCCCACACACTATTCCCACACACTATGCATTGACATTTGACCTCTCTGTGAGAGATAGGGGACAACTTGGGGGAAAACATATTCTTCAGTACTTAGGGTTGGTTAAATGTCTATTGTTGAATAATGACAAAGATTTGATGTTTCCTTTTATAGTTGTGTTAATGATTAAATATATGCTAGCATCAAGATATTTTTCATCGCAAGTTAAATGACTTGAAGCAAGGTGTCACATGGCAATGAGTAAACATGACAATTGTACATTTGATTTAATTCTAATTGATTTTATTAAAGAAAAAAGAAAATCTATGTGACCATTTGAATTGATAATGTGCAGGACACAAGGTTCATGGAATTATTGTAGGGTTATATTTGTGTGGTACCCCATCTTTCTCTTGGATCTTCTTATGTACTCTCTCTCTCTCTCTCTCTCTCTCTCTTGGAGTCCTTAGGGTTTCTTGATCTTCTTGGAGCATCTTGAAGTTTGGGGTTGGTGTTTCATCCCTTGGAGATTTGGAGATTAGGGTTTTGAGATGCAACCCTATGTTGTATTTAGAGAAGAGAAGAAGAGGAGACGTCCTACCTTGGAGGGCTTGCATGCTTGTTGGGTCTCCTTGGTTGAGCTAGGGTTTTGAAGAGATAGAGGATTGTACTAGCCTTGTGATAAGACTATGGTATGTACATGAACTTCATTATTTGCTTATTCATGAGGTTTCAATCTGTCTAAAACTTGTGTAATTGCAGATTTGATTTCCAGCCATCTATGTTCTTCATGGTTTGTAATTTCCAGCTATATATGTCTTGCTGATTTGACATAAGGGTGATTATCTGAAGTGATTTAACATTGTAATTGAAGAAGATAAAGACTGATTTGCTGATGAATTACACCTGTAAATAAGTGTTTTCAGATCTGGTTTATGCATGATAAGATTGCTCTAGAGGGCTGAAACTTATCTGAACACTTTGGTATCTTTTCTCTTCAATTACCTTGATGATTGGGTTTGTTAATGAAATTTTTTCTGCTGCTCCTGTTGTTTCATTTGTATTTCATAACAACCCTAAAGCTGATATTTCACAGAGTTAAGATCCGGGAAACCTCTAGGATAGAGGTGAAATTTTAGTTTTGCATTAGAACTCTTGAATGTAGAGATTTCAGCAACCCCCTCTTAATGTTACAATACTAAATAACAACAAAAAAAACATACAGTCAAAACATCATCTTAAATAACTTCACTCCTCCATAGTTGTGAAATCATGCAAATACTCCATTAAGCTGTCTCATCACTTTAATAAGAGTAGAATTCTTGAACTCTCTGGACTCCCATGTTCCTAAACTTCTTGAATTACTGAACTCCCAAATTCTCAGAATTCCCGAGTCCCCAAAGTACTTGAATTCTCAGACCTCTGAATCAATTCAATTCCTGAATTACTTGGACAACAATCCATACTTATTTAAACCTTTTTTTATTCCCTCACATTTCAAAGATCCAACCACTCAGAATAAGAATTTCATAATCAATTTTTTTCACTATCATCTTCATCGGTGACCTTTGTTTCATTGGTGTAAATTTTTGTTGCTTCACTGCTTGAGGCATTTCCATTTTCAAAAAGAAATTGAAACTTCTGAAAATAAAATAACCACTAAATTTAGAATGAAGTAAGAATTTATAATTTATTTATGCCCCTCTTTCTCCAAGTATAAAAAATTGCCTG
>JASDQU010102098.1:7609-19460 GCA_032191745.1 Picea mariana | reverse complement strand
TGTTTACATGAGCATTTCAGTTTCATATTGAATATCATATTAATCTGCTTATTGTGGTGTGGATCAAGTGAGTGATTGAGTATCCCACTTGGGGAGGCATCACTTACCTTGATCCTTAAGTGCTTTTGTGATTGGTTGTCAGTGAAGGCAGTCCAAATGGAGTAAGTGCCATTTGGGGCATGCTTGGCTTATGTGTGTAAATTGCTTACATTTTGGCATATCTTGTATATCTTGTTACATTGATGTATCTTTGTATCTAAACTGTATATTTTGTATCTAGTTTCTGTATTTCTGTATCTGATCTGTAAATCTTGTAAACTTTGTAGCACTTAGAGATTCTTTTGTATAATCATAATCTGTGGTTTGGGGTAGCTTGATTCTGTTTTACTTGTAATATTTGTTGTAATTGAACCACCCTCAAACCTTAGTCGACCCCATTGCCCAACATAGGCACTAGTCTTAGTTGACTTAGGAAAAGGGTTGACTGTCATATAGATTAGACTTGCACTCTGCATTGCTGCTTGATCATCTTAGGCTAGTTTTCCCCCTTTGGCCTATAACGAATTGAAACTAACTCCTAGAACCTTAACCTTAAAATTAACTTAGTAACTAGGGACTACCCCCCTTGGCTTCCCTAGGAGTAAGCCTAGAAGGAAGAAGTTCCAGTCAAGGTGACAGTGTGGACTTGGAACTTAGACTTTGTGTCTCCGAGGGCACACTAAGTGAGTTGGACTTAGCTCACGTTTGCAAGTGTGCATTAGGACAGCAACAAGTCCCATACAAATCTTTAAGTAATTTCCAGGTTTCACTAGAAGTCTTAGCATCTCTAATGTGAGGAATTATATTATCTATCACGGACATTCGTAATAATACCTTGGCTTTGTTCTCCTGCTTATCCCAGTCTTGGATTGTTGCCTCTGTCGCACCTGCAGTCGCATTGGGTCGCACTTCATCTCCTTTCGTGATCGTCCATACACCATAACCTTCCATCAAGGTCTGCATTTTGAATTTCCAATTAACCAAATTCGAGCCATCCAATTTATTGGCTTCATTGAGATAAGTTTTAGCAAGTGGATTCACCATCTCTACAAACTCCTTTATGCAGCAAACTCCTCTCCAAAGCACCGAGAGATCTCAGATTGTGCAGCGATCATGAGAAAATGGTGCGGCTTATCAAACCCAAGATGGAGGTGTCGGCAACAAAAACACCAATGGCTTCGTTCCAGAAACATTGGAGAAGGATGGGTTCCTTCACACCTATCCACGCAATTTTCTCACAAGTGAATTAGATAACATATTTATTTAAAACAAAATATATGATATATAATTTATTTACTTTGAAAGTGGACCTTCCAAAATCTTTCATGAGGCGGCAAAGGCTATGCACTACTATCAGGCTCGTGGCGCCTCTCCCACACAGGAAATCGCTCCTCCGCTAAGGTAAACAAATTACTATGTTGACAACTCCAGGCACACCTCTAGCAGAATCTCGTATATTCGTTCCTCCCAACTTCTCGAGGCACAACAGAAGAGGGATTTTCACTATCTTCCAAATGCTTCATGGGCTCCTTCTCTGTGTCGAGAAATTGTGTATCTAAAATTCCCAATCAATAATATGCAGAAACTGTGCCCACACTAATCGGATCGCTTGCCTTCATAAGTCAAATTTTGCATAGGCTTTATGTAATATACCAGTGATCCTCCTTAGCAACGATCAACGTGGAGACCGAGCTCGAATCTCAGCAGCCACACCAGAGGAAATCCATGCAGACCCCTTGGTTCCTCTCTACACAGCTAGCAATAGAGATTCGAGAGCTGCAGATCTGGGCGCACCTCTCTGGTAGCAGATAGATCAACAAAAAAAACTTTCACGTCTGCAGATCGCGAGTAGACTTTCACAGAACATGACCCAACACATGAGATTCAACCCCCCAATAAGTGTAGAGACCCTCAATTAGAAAAGAACGGTCCATAAAGGGGAAAATGCGCCCACTGGAGAAGAGAGCCGCAATCTCTTCTGCCTTAGCTCTGATACCAACTTGAAATAGGAAGAAATGAAATGAAATGAAACTGGCTTCTCTCAGGCAAGGCAACACTTGGAGGCCATCAAGGCAAAGAAACACTGAGCATTTTATTAAATCAATTAAAGAGTACATTATATAGGAGGATAAAAAGTTCGGACGGTTGGAACCATTATTCGGTTTTCTCCATTATTAACTAATCATTATTTCTAAGTCTCATTAATCTTGAATGGGACATTCAATCTTCTTTACAGGTTTATAGATTCCAACACTACTCACATACTCGAGCATTGTTATGGCTCTAATACCATGTTAAATTTTGAAACATATTAAAAATTACATAATAGAAATGAGCTCACCTAAAATATAAGTATTTAATAGATTAGAATCAATCAACACAATGAGATGACTTTCTTTTATAGACTAAGTTACTCCAATAACTACCATATACCTGACACTAACAATTTATTACTAGGATTCCTAACGTAATAGGATTTTTGTTAAAATCATTCACAAATCATAACTTTATTACATTAAATATTATATTGGAGTGTCACTGCTCATCCTAGGGAAAGGATGAGGAGAATTACAGCTATACATATCTGGTTGTAATAATATATAATACATTTTTTATGTCAAAGGGAAACAACTCAAATGGTTGGGAGTTAGGTCTCGCACTGTCCCCACCTAGGTTCAAATCCCCGATGAAACATTTGACCCCTTGTGATAAGACTAGAAGGGTAGTCACTCCCCAAGAGTGAGACCCCCCCGTAGGTGTGTCTTTAGATGTCTCGACCCTTGCTAAGTCATAATATTAGTATATATACCTTGCGGGTTGTTGGATATACTCTTGGGTTATGGCGACAGTCAATGGGTTTGATATTGGTGTTGATTTTTCATAGCATTAGGTTAAGCATGAAATTCATTCCATTTTAACAATTAACCATAACCATAAATGTTGCACCAACCAAGATCACATGAAGAAGCACCATGCACAAGAACACAAAATGTATCCTGGGAAACCCTTCTCAATAAGGGAAGAAAACCCAGCCAAATCCTTTGTTATACTTTTCAAGAGAAAGACCTTTACCACCAAGAATATCCTAGAACACAAGAGGGTGCACAAAACCCTAGAACTCTAGCACCCAAGAGAGGTGCGCAACTTTTACCAAGAAGTGTACTTGCTGAAATTTCCATAACTCACAAGTGTGTGTGTGTCTACAATGAAGGATTTCCCTTTACTTATATTAGACTTGTCCTATCAACTGAAGTGTCTATTGGCACATCAGGGTCGATCTCACTTAGATATATTATTTATTATTATATTTATAATAATTAATATTAATATTAATTATCCTTTACATTTATTGTTAGACACAATAAGGTAGGGCCGACCTGTACCCTTTACATAATAACTAGGGTTACAGGTACGTCTAACTCTTAAACAATATATAGCAAAGGATCTGATACACCCACTAGTTCTCATCCACTAGGGGCACATCCATAGGGATGTCATGGACCTGATTTACTGCATTACAAAGATGAACCAGGTCTTCACACGTTCACCTATGTTCATCCACAGGCACGTCCACCCTACAGATCTACTTTCCCACTGCCACAGACAGGAGAATCATCTGGAGTCTTCTCGTCAACTTTGTTGCTCAGAGGAGGCCATCACATCATCTTCATTTCTGTTCACATGATGATGTGCCCAACACTTTTGGGATTTCCCACGTTCACCTTGTGCTCAGCCACAAGCACGTCCTAACTCAACAGATCGCTTTTCCACCAGATAATCATCTGGAGTTCTTCTCACTCATGTCATGGAGGAGGTCATCTCTATGTTCTTGACTCTGTCCCAGGTAGGAACCACAAACCCTTCATAGGGGCTTTCTCTCAGGTTTGTAAGTTGAGAGAAAGACTCATATAGCTAATATGTTCCACATCTCACAGGTTTGTATGCTGGAGGATGTCTCCCATAGCTACATTCATCAACACTCCCTCTCAGCTAGGGAGGCATTCTTCATCAAGCCAAGTCTCATACAGATGTACTCTGAATTTTGTTTTTGGATAAAGTCATCCATACTCCCTCTTAACTCGGAAGGCGTTCTTCACCAAGTTTATTTGGTGTAAATGTCTGCAGTCTGCTTAGGTGTAGGAAGGTACTGCAAGTCTACACTTTTCTTTTGCGTCATATCTCTGATATAAGGATACTCCATCTAATCGTGTTTTGAACCATCAGGAAACACTGGAATCTCAAGGAGCTTTACACACAGCTCTTAGTTATCATCATAGGATCCATCTCATGGTCAAGTAAATCTGTCAGAAGTTTGTGAAGCCATATTGCTTCACTCATTTGCTTCTATATACTTTGCTTTTCTGGTGCTCAAGGCCACAGAGTTTTGTTTCCTGTTGCATTAGGAAACCATGGAAAACTTCACGATAGAACATCAACCGAATGTGCTTTTCTGGTTCACTGTACTTTCTGCTCAATCTGAATCAGCATATCCTGCAAACTCAAGGTTATAATGGAGGCATATCTTAGGCCCTATCCAACTGTGCCTCGTATATATCTCAATACATGTTTTGTTGTTTGTCTAGTGAGTCTGTCTTGGTTGACTCATGAAATGACTAGGCACATTCACTGCATGGCATGAATCAAGTCTGGTGTTGATCAGATACATTAGTGATCCAATCAGATGTGGATCAATCTCGTTTGAATCATCATCAATCTTCTTCTTTAAATTCATCACGGTGGATTTTTGCATTCTGTCATATTGAATTTTTATTTTTTTTAATATTTTCACTGTATATTTTTCCTTGACTCAAGAAGATTTTATCGATCATCTGTCATACTTCTTGTCCCAAGAAGTAGTGCATCATACTCAAATTCTTCATCTCGAATTCAAAAATCAAGGATTATTTGTAACAATAACACTTTCTGAATAAGTCATTAGGATCAAGCTCTCATCACCAACACTGTAATGATATAAGTTTGGATCAGCAACACTCTTGTTGAGATCCAAACTTATCAAGAATCCATCTATCTAATATAGTTTCCAACTCATGGATGGAAGTGTATCTGGTTTACTGGATTAAGTGTCTCATCATAGACAAATCCATCTGTTTGTGAGAAACCTTTGGCTATAGATCTCGTTTTGTATTTCTTGACACTTTCATCAGCTGCATGCTTTACCACAGACTTCCCTTTATGGTCCCTGAATAATATCTTATGCATCATTCTTTTAAGATATACTGGTATTCTTCTGCTATGGCATTTTACCATACTGGTTCTCTTGTTTCTTCTCTAAGACAAGGAGTCTTAGCATCAATAAAGTGGCTCATGTCTGAAGGATAGCTTGAAAATCTCGTTTGCTTTCTCGGAATGTGCCTTGAGAGGCTTGTCTGCTTCTTTGCCTCTTGCAAAGTGAGTCTAGGTAGGCATTTTATGCCTTACTGCAATATCACTGAATATATCAACTGGAGAAACTGAATACCCTGGAGTAATGTCTGTCTCCCTCTGAACTGTTGAAGGGGGAGAAGATGTTTGTTTCTCGTCAATCTTTATTTTGAGATTCGTATCTCTCTTTCAAGAATAATATTTCTTCTTTGTTCTTGTACAAAGAACAATGTTTTGGACTCCCGTACCAAGGATAATGGTCCAAGTTTTGAGAGCTCTTTTAGTATAACGAGTGATATCCTTCTTTTATTTGAAACATGTAATCTACTATAAAATTTTAGAAAAAAAAGATTTTACCTATTTTGTAGCAATGTTGTTCGAGAGAAAGTACTTCTCATTTCTTCTCTCTTCACTTTCTTGAGGTGGATCTAGATCAATGTCAGTAGTGGTGGCATATTGTTTTCCCTTCTTTCTGGTTGGACAATTTTTAGCAATGTGTCCATACTTGTCACATCTGTAACACTGAACTTTTGAAGCATCTCTTCTTTGATATTCTGAATTGGATGAAGACTTTTCTTCTCTAAATGTTTGCTTGAAGTTTCTTTTGAATTTTCCTCCCTTCCTGGTATGAAGTGCAAGAGGATGATTTTCTTCTAGGGAATCTTTCACTCCTCTATTTCTGAGTCTTAGTTCTTCTTGAGTACAATCTATCTATAGTCGCTCAAAGGTTGGTAGGGTTTCTCTTCCACTGATACTCTGAAGGAAGGGCTCCCATGATTTTGGAAGATTCTGGAGAGTGGTTAAGACAAGTTCTCTATCAGACATGATTTCTCCAATTGTCTCTAGATGTTCTTTAACCTCTGATAACTTCATGAAGAAGAGTGCAACTGTGTCATCTTTTGTCATCTTAGTACTTTGGAGTTGACTTCTCAAGGTAAGAGCTCTGAGAGTGTTGTCACTTTCAAACATTTCTTTCAATGTTTTATACATATCATAGGCAGTCTTCAGATTGGCAATCTGGGGCAAGAGGTGGTCTCTTACTGAGTAGATGATTATTTTCCTTGCTCTGATGTCATCTTCTTTTCTTACTTTCTTCTCGAAATCAATCGTTGTTTCTGGTAGAGTTTTAGTGGTTTCATCCAAGAGATCTTCTTCTTCAAGAGTGACTAGAAGCTTTGATTTCCAGGGGCTGAAGTTGCTTGCTCCATCAAGCCTATCTTGCATTGGAGTTCTCTTCTTCATTTTTTTCTTGAATCCTTGTAGACTAGATTATGTTGGACTTATGATTGCCAACAATCAATTTGATAGTATCACAACGATGCTTGTTGATTCAGAACAATGTTTCTTCAGAAAACCAGAATTATTCTGCGGGAAGTTTCAGCACCCTAGAAACCCTAGGGCCAAAAATCAAAATTTCTCGGAATTTAGTTCTAAGAGCTTATGGAGATACGCTAGAAGAGGCCGTACTCTTCTGTGCTGAAAGTAGCCTCAGTGTCCAATTTTTTAGGGACTGAAACACTCAAAAGAGAGGATCGTATGGATTTTCTGGAACCCTAGGAGGGTCGTACGGTTCTGCAGAAGTGGAGGGTTTGCTGGTAAAGGATGAGGCATGGTGGATGCTTGTGCAATGGGTTCTTTCAAGACCTATGCTCTGATACCATGTTGATTTTTCATAGCATTAGGTTAAGCATGAAGTTCATTCCATTTTAACAATTAACCATAACCATAAATGTTGCAGCAACCAAGATCACATGAAGAAGCACCATGCACAAGAACACAAAATGTATCCTGGGAAACCCTTCTCAATAAGGGAAGAAAACCCAGCCAAATCCTTTGCTATACTTTTCAAAAGAAAGACCTTTACCATCAAGAATATCATAGCACACAAGAGGGTGCACAAAACCCTAGAACTCTAGCGCCCAAGATAGGTGTGCAACTTTTACCAAGAAGTGTACTTGCTGAAATTTCCAAAACTAACAAGTGTGTGTGTGTCTACAATGAAGGATTTCCCTTTAATTATATTAGATTTGTCCTATCAACTGAAGTGTCTATTGGCACAACAGGGCCGACCTCACTTAGATATATTATTTATTATTATATTTATAATAATTAATATTAATATTAATTATCCTTTACATTAATTGTTAGACACAATAAGGTAGGGCCAACCTGTACCCTTTACATAATAACTAGGGTTACAGGCAGGTCTGACTCTTGAACAATATATAGCAAAGGATCTAATACACCCACTAGTGCTCATCAACTAGGGGCACATCCATAGGGATGTCATGGACCTAATTTATTGCATTACACAGATGAACCAGGTCTTCACACGTTCACATGTGCTCATCCATAGGCACGTCCACTCTACAGATCTGCTTTCCCACTGCCACAGACAGGAGAATCATCTGGAGTCTTCTCGTCAACTCTGTTGCTCAGAGGAGGCCATCACATCATCTTCATTTATGTTCACATGATGATGTGCCTAGCACTTTTGGGATTTCCCATGTTCACCTTGTACTCAACCACATGCACGTCCTAACTCAACAGATCGCTTTTCCACCGGATAATCAGCTAGAGTTCTTCTCACTCACGTCATGGAGGAGGTCATCTCTACATTCCTGACCCTGTCCCATGCAGGAACCACGAACCCTTCATAGGGGCTTTCTCTCAGGTTTGTAAGCTGAGAGAAAGAATCACATAGCTGCTATGTTCCACATCTCACAGGTTTGTAAACTGGAGGATGTCTCCCATAGCTACATTCATCAACACTTGGGCCTAGCCCAAATCACTCTAAGGAGTTACCAATTTCTCATAGTTTGTTTATATATGTATAATTCAACAATGAATCATTTTACATTAAAAGAAACTAAAATCAGGTGTAGTAACTAGCAATAAGGAAGCCTATTAATAGTTTCATGATCATTGCATTGTTCTAGTCATTGGAAAAATATAGAATTCGTGAAAATTTAAAAAAAAAAACTAAATTTGAACATCCAAGGTTATGTTATAGGTAATATGAAAAAATAAGGAAGCCTATTAATAGTTTCATGATCTTTGCAACTAAAATTAGGTGTATTAACTAGCAATAAGGAATCCTATTAATAGTTTCATGATATTTGCATTGATCAAGTCATTGGAAAAATATAGAATTCATGAAAATTTAAAAGAAAAAAAAAAACTAAATTTTAACATCCAAGGTTATGTTATAGGTAATATGAAAAAATAAGGAAGCCTATGAATAGTTTCATGATCTTTGCATTGTTCAAGTATTTGGAAAAATATAGAATCCATGAAAATTAAAAAAATAAAAATAAAAATAAAAAAATTTAACATTCAAGGTTATGTTTTAGGTAATATTGAAAATAACGAGCAATATTATGATTCAAACCTAAGAGGCGCGACAATTGAATCTGATAACCCAATATGCAGTCTTCTAGTTGCCTTTTCTCCTCTTCACTTGCATCGATTTGACTTTGCATCCTAGAGAGAAGAATCCAACATAAAATACTAGTTTGAGCGATCTATCTAAATTGTATAGAAGAAAATTTTCATTTTACATTTTTAAATAGTGTACGTGTCTTTTGAAAACTAAAGGAAATTAGTTACATGAGGAAGATTAAACATTACATGATGACAAAGAATTCCCAATACTAACAGTGATCATTCTTTATTCATTAGCTAAAACTAAATATGTACAAAATAAATTCAAGGATCAGGATGCAATTTTAAAATCAACAGACTAAATGTTATCTTCTTGTCACGATTGTGCTTCTTGTCAAAGGAAAGAACTAAATTTAGCTGACTTGGAAGATTCTTGAACAACCATACACTTAAGCCAATCTAAGACACCATGATTATGGATGGAAAATGTTGCAATTTTGTGAAACTTCAATAAATATGACATTGGTGATTCAAGGAAACAAACTGCATTGATTGAGCTTGATGACATTTATGACACTTTGGTTAAACTTCTTAATGGCATTCATGATTCAAGGAAACTAATTGAATTGATTGCCTATTGAAGATATGTATGGGAATCTCAAATAATTAATTGCTTTAAACTGTAATGACTACACTCTAGTGACCAAGAGGAAATAAAATGCTTCCAAAAACTTATATGCAAGGCATCATAACTCTCACTGATGAAAACACGGAACAAAAGTCACTGACATAAGCCTCTGGGATATTATAACCATGAACTAAAAGTCATACCAAGAACTTTCTTTGAAATCGTTGACATCTTGAAGAGCAGTCTTTAGTCCATCAATATCCTTGAGCAACTTCTCATTTTCATAATTGCCATCACAGATCTCATCTTGTAGAACTGCACTTTCAAAAATACATTTAATATGCAATTGACAAATAGTTTTTGAAGCATATGCATGCTTACAATGTTCATCCACTCACACTAAAGAGATTGTAATGTAATATAAAAAGCTTTACAAAAATGCAAATCTTTATTAACTATGGTTAACTCGAACGCATCACTTTACAAGTGGATCTTTATCAAATATGCTTACATGGCTTTGAAGAGTACTAATTCTTAATGAACAGAAACATTTCCTTGTTTCTATTATCATTTTAAAATCAGAAAACAAAATTAAAGGTTTAATTTTAATAATAAACATTATCATTTTAAAATCAGAAAACAAAATTAAAGGTTTAATTTTAATAATAAACATCATAAAAACCTAGTTACTTGATTCCAATAAGAAAAATGATTTTCTTTGTGCATGCCTAGTAGAAAAAAGTCCAATGTCCCTAAAAGGTAAATTGATCAACTATGATGGTAGACAATAAACATACTCTTTAAAAAAACTAGCTCTCAATAATGAATCTATCGACTAAAGAACAAGATCCTAGTTTCAATCATTCGTCCAATATCATATATCTACAACCAAAACTTGAATATTATTTGTTTTTCTTCTACTATAAAATATTGTTCTCTTCTTCAACATTCTCTACACAGAAAAGCAACAATAAGGTGTCCAAAAATGACTAAAGAACCTATTACTACTATCTGATATGATTGACGTCTACAACCCAAAATTCATCCAAACATTTTTTAAGAATAGGTTTACAATCTATTTCCTTGTCATGGTCTTCTTAAACGGCATTGGGATTGACATCCTAAGCAATTTGTTAACTACAAGTTAGCATGTAGTTTTTTTTTAAGGTGGTTGATGGAGACCCTAAGAAGTACAAGGCTATAGATTCCCTTGGCATAGCCAGTACTAGTGAAGTTTGAGAGGTCCCTGTTATCGCACGGTTTGTAGGAGGGGTTCAGATAGCTTGAGTCAAGGCTTTGAAACCGGCGTAACGGGAGCTTCCCCACCCACTGTCACCTCGATGGGGGGCTCTTTCTATTTAGGAGGGCTAGTCCAAGGGAGACGTCCCTATGTAATCTGGGTTTAAGAAGGCTAAGGATAATGGATCAAGATAATAGGTTCCCTTCACAGATTACTGCCAATGAGATAGTCAAAGAGAAAGATCCACTGATGATGCACCTGTTTGCGAGACAAGACAAAGAAAACTAGAATATGTGCTTGCAGTGGGTTAGTACTTCATAAAATCAATGACTATCCTCCAATACACATGTGAGCAATGATTAAATGCTATTATTGATGAAGTCAATGATTGCTAATTAAAGACAAATGACTTATATCACTTCTTCAATAAATGCATAAAGATAAAGGCATTCAATATACCATTCAAATCCCTGTATTATGCCACAATGCAATAAATATCTCAAATCAGCTCACATACATAAAGTTGCTGCGTCACCTATATAAATTCTGCTACAGGTGTGACGTCAGCCTTAATCAATAGGTCAAAAGAAAGACAAAGAGCAAAAACGTTTTGGCAAATCAGCTTACAGATGCAATTAATAACTCAATGTCTATCAAGATAGGTGAAAAGTGTCACAACGTTGTAAGCATAAACAAGAAATCCAAAGGGTGTGACGTCACCTATGTAAATTTTGTTGTCTTCAGATTAGCTAGCCAAGGATTGACGTTTTAACAAATTCAACCAACACAAATGTTATAAACCTCCACGGCTATGATAAGGAGACTAGGCCGCACCTTTCTATCCAAACAAAAGTTAAAATCAGCCAGGACGTCACCTTATTAGGGTTAGTTTCAAAACTAGATAGGGTTAGACGCTAGGTTAGTTAGGGTTGCAATTTAAAGGTGGTTTGAAAGAATTTAAGGCATAACAAGCTCAAGAAAGAGTTTCTAGACTAGTGCCTTCGGTTAATGGAGTCAAAGGAGATGAGACTAATGGTTGAGGAAGAACTCAAACTTAAGGACAAGAGAGCTAGGGTTTGATGGTGTTTCTATGGCAAGGCCACCAACCCTAAACCCTAAGAAGGAAAGACTTACCTAGGTGTAGCTAAAGCTAGGCCTAGAGCTTCCTCTTCTCTCCT